>JANIWD010000062.1:0-79596 GCA_030557875.1 Candida neerlandica | reverse complement strand
CTTTCTTGAATTCAACACAATACAGCCTTTGGAACAAATAGCACCAAGAAACGAAACATTCATTCCTTTGGTTACTGGAACCTTTGTCACAGCCTTTTCTCCAACTTTAGACCACCCGTGTTCACGTCTCATGCTGATGTTGAAACCAGCCTCGTCAATGAATACACAATTCTTGTTGAAGTCAAGTTTGTCTTTGTATTCTTCTGCCCACTCATACCTCTGCTCTTTGACCTCATCCAGTCCTCTTCTCATCGCCCATTTAGAAATTCTTTTGAGACTGAACTTCAAAGTTTTGGTAACAAACCTGTAGACTGTTGAGACGCTTGCTTTCACATCATCGAAAGTGTCTCTGAGTTTCTCCAGCAAAAATTCCAATGTGACAGTGGCATCTTCTGTAATCAATTTTTTCAAGAATTCTCTGTGCTCGTCGGTGAGAAGAGGTTTACGACCACACTTCTTTGGTGTGTGGTAGATACCGTTGATTTCATTAACAATCTTGCGATTCCAGTTCCTCTTCCAAGCATAAGCGGTCTGCAAGTTTATGTCGTTGAGTTTTGCTGCCCGGTATGCTGAACAACCTTCTTCAAGGATCATATTCCAGAATTGATGTCTCTGGATATCAGAGTAGTACCGGTGTCCACCTCTCTTGTGGTTGCTGCTTGCTTCTAAATCTACATCAATGTCAACGTCTTCTTCCACATCGATATCGTCATTCCTGTTCAATTCAGCATCGTCAAAGTTAGTACTAGTTAAACCATTCAACCATATATAGTCACTGTAACTGAAGCACGGATCCAACAGTCCCAATTCAGTCTCCAACGTCATCTGGTCCATATCTTCAACATGGAACCGGTTTCCAAGACTATCAGTATACCCGTCTTCTAATCGTTCCAGTCTAAAATTCATACTTACTAATATGATGATTTGGTTTATTTATCTTTATAATTACATATCACATAGGAACAAAATATCCAATTGCTTAAAACATAAGGAGTTTTTGAGTTTTGCTGACTAATAACTGAGCGACTGCTTATCTAATGTCACACATTCTGTTCCGAGACTAACTAAATTTGCTAATGGTTAACCTCACTACAAGAGAATAAAACGTGACCAGTTATCAAAAACATAGTTTAAAATAAACACTTCTGTCTAACTTTGAAACAAATAGTCCCATCTTGTATGAACAACTATAGTCATGCATGCAGTATAAAATAGTATAGACCTAGGGGTTCAAAAATTTGTCTAGTGTTGGTTGCAATAAATGTGGCCGCCTTAGTTTGAAAATAGTGGTCACGTGGTTCAAAAATATCACCGCACTGGTTTAAACAATTTTGTCCGCCTTGGTTGACAAATTTTTGTTTCATTGATTTAAATAATTTTGTCGCACTGGTTCAAGTATTTTTGGTCACTAGTGCTAACACAAAAGAAAAAGACTGTAATCAATAGTCAATAGTCAATGAAGTACTTTTTTTTATTTAAGTAAACGATTGGTGGAAGAGATAAGCGAAAGGGAGTGGGGAGAGATAGAGAGAGAAAAATACCGACTTCTACACCACCACCACAAGTTTAGTTTATCTACCAACTTATCAAAAGAATGTCAATTACCACTTTCTCAATTAGTTCCAATTATATTGATTCCAAAATCAAGCAACATGATTTCACCAAAAAACCATTAATAATAGGAATTAATGGACCTCAAGGATCAGGGAAATCTTATCTCACCAATCAATTATCCAATTACTTATTAACAAAATACCCCCATTTTAACACAGTCTCATTTTCAATGGATGATGTATATTTAACCAGACATGATCAGAAAAAATTAACCAATTCAACGGATAATCCATTATTACAAGGAAGAGGATTACCAGGTACACATGATTTATCACTTGTTTATGATATTTTCAATCGAGTGCTTCAAAATTATAAAAAATTCCTCCCGGGGGAGGAAGAAATTCAAATTCCTAAATATGATAAATCCAAATATCATGGACTTGGAGATCGATGTGATTCTTCAAGACAAATTGTAACTTCCCCAATTGATATACTTATTTTTGAAGGATGGTTTAATGGATATATCAATATTGCGGATGATTTATTTCGATTGAAATATTTAACAAGTGAAGTATCTGGGGTATTACAACTTTATAAAATGTATCATTTAGAAGAAATTAACACTAATCTAGCTCATTATCAAAACTTGTGGAAATATTTTGAATTATTTATCACATTAAAAGCATCCGATGTTAATGATGTATATGTTTGGAGAACACAACAAGAACATGAATTGATTAATAAAAATGGTACTGGAATGACAGATGAACAAGTTCATGAGTTTGTCAATAGATATATGCCAGTTTATATATTGTATTATCAAGAATTATGTGATTATGGATTGAAAAATTGTGAAAATAATTTGATTATTCCAATTGATATAAATAGAAATGTAATTCAATAAAAAAAAAACAAGTCATGTGATATACTTTTTCGAATTTTTTTTTTCAATCTTCTTCTTTGACGCGTAGTGAAAATCCTCTTACTACACAGTCCCCCATCAACATCATCATTATTATCAATAACTACGATTAAAGCATGTCAGTGAATGGTAATACCAACGAGCAATTAACAGCAGATGAAATTGCATTATATGATAGACAAATCAGATTATGGGGAATAACGACTCAATTACGATTACGAACCACCAAAATATTAATTATTAATCTTAATGGTATTGGAACTGAAATTGTCAAGAATTTAGTTCTTGGAGGGATAAATACCATTGAAATTTTGGATAATTCAATTGTTAAACCTGAAGATTTCACTTGTCAATTTTTCTTACCTAATGATGATAGTATAATTGGAACACCCAAATTACCCCATGTTGTTGATAATATTCAAGCTTTAAATAATCGAGTGAATTTAAATATCAATTATACGAAATCAATACATGATATTGAAGTTGGGGAATATTTTAAGTCATTTGATTTAATAATAGGTACAGATTTAAATATGGAAGATATGAAATATGTGAATAAATATCTGAGAGAATTAAATATTCCATTATATTTATCTGGTATACATGGAATGTTTGGATATATAATTACCGATTTAATTAAACATGAATCAACTAAAGAACAAAATATTGGAAATGTGAAAAGAGTAGTTGGATCTCATGTTTCATCACTTCATAAAACAATTACCAAAATTGAACCAATAGCACCAGAAAGTGGTGGCAGTGGTAATAATAATAATAATGACAAACAGGAATTGGTGACCATTACAGATGTGTTTTCCCCTTTGGAGTCGATATTTACTTCAAAGAAATTAAAGGATCAATTAACAAAGAGACAATTTAAGAAAATATCACCATGTTTTCCTATATTATTTGCATTATTAAATATTACCAGACCGGATAATGTTGAAGATGATGTTGATATTGAATTATTGAAAGAAAAAACCCTTAAAGTTTGTAATGATTTAGAGTTCCCAAGTGAGTTGATTACGGAAGATTATTATAAAATTTTAAGTCGACAAGCATTTACTGAATTTGCTCCTGTGGCTGCTATATTAGGTGGATGTTTATCACAAGATGTTATTCAATTTTTAAGTAAAAAAGAAAGTCCGATTAATAATGTCTTGATATTGGATTCCACAAGACTGGAAATGCCTATTTATCAACTATAAATAAATACATATATATATAAATAAATAAATATATAAATGGGACTTATTTAGGAGTCAATCCTCTACCTTTACGTTTTTTTAAATGGGATGTTTCTTTTAGGAATTTGAATGCATTATTTAGTTTGAATTTTAATGATTCATTAATTGTTTCTTCTTGTTTTATTTCATTTATAAGTTTTTGTTTTTTATTTCTAAATTCATCATTTTTAACTTCTTCCTCTTCTAATATCTTATTAAATTTACGTTTAATTTCATCATTTTTAATTTTAAATTGTTCAATTTCTTGTTTGGAATCTTCAATTGATTTCAAACAATTTGAATATTCTTGAACCATGAAATTTTTCTCATCATTTTTGGATTTGGTTCGATTTATTGATTCTTTAATTTCATCTCTTAATTTCCAAATTTCCAATTGTTTAACTAAATATTCTTTTTTAGTTTTATCTTCATCATCTTTAATTGTACTGACAAATTCATTCAATTTTAGTTTTTTATCAGAATTTTCCCCTCGTAAATTTTCCAATTGTTCACTTTTTTTAATTGACATTTTAGTTGAACTTGATATTCTTAATTCAGCATGTTCAATATCTTCAATAATTTTACTTACACTTGATCTCATAGATTTCTCCCTTCTTCCAATCTTATCATTTTGTATTTCTGGTTCATTAAATTTATTAAAACTTGTAATTTCATTATCTAACTGAGAATATTTCAAAAATGATTCATTCAATTGTAATAACAATTTATGCGTCAAGATCGATGCATCATTATAATTATCATCATTTCTAATCCCACTTAATATATTATATGAATTCTTCAATGGATTGGTAATATATTCCAGGTTTAACCTTCTTGTTTCATAATATGTAGGTTTTTCTTCTCCTTTTGGCTCAACAACTCCAGTGATTACATTTGGATTAGGGTCATATGGGGTATAATGAAAATGAACTTCAGTTAACAAAGATCTTTCAACATCATAAGGGGAAAATTGAGGAATTTTAGCTAGAGGAGGTAACGGCCAACCTGGGAACTCTTCCTCTTCTCCTTCCTCTTCCTCTTTCGCTGAAGATTTATGATCACGCTTGAATAATTTATCAAAAAACTTGTTGGATAAATACGTCAATTTCTGATTATATATCGGGAATATATCAGGGGATAATTGACCAATAAAATCTCGAAGACAAACAATTGATGAAATAAGATTATACAAATAATCTGGATCTTGCTTGTTTTCAGCATAGTATAACTTAATATGTTCGATAGTTTCAGTTGGGACCAATCGAATAATTGCACATTGAGAATTATCATTTCTATTTTGTACTCTTAAATTCTTAAAAAAATCACTATTGGTATCAACATTACCATCTAATACAATCAATATATCAAATTTAACATTTTCTAAACCTGGCTTATCTTTACTTGTAATTCCATCATGGGGAACTAAATGAACCACAGACAGATCTTTATGTTTCAGTTTCCCATTTCCATTATTATTCCCATTATTACCTCCATTATTATTATTATTCCCATTACTATTTTTTTTGGATTCACGTAATACATTATTCCCAACATATCGTTTCGTATTTTTATTTATTCCATTACATCCCAACAATAATGCATCTACCAAATCAAATACATTCTTCTTATTATTCATAACAATCCCAATATTAAGTGAATGATAATTACTACCATTAAGTAAAACATTAATTAAATCTTTCAATACATTAAATTTCCCACTGGTTTCACTCAATTTACCTGGTAATTCTTTAAATGTGAAATTTTTCGGCATATAATGATCAATTAATAAATATGGATGAGTACAAACTAATAAACAATTCTCAATACATATATTTAATGATTTAACAATAATTTCTCTAGTATCATTTAATTCACAATATTTTAAAATATCAGGATAATGTAAGGAAATAATTTGATCAATTAATTCTTTTTGAAAATCATACATAGGGGTAGCTAATTGATAATCTCCAGAATAATTTATATCTTGAATATCCAAATCTATAATTGGAGGTTCTGGTGTGGTATCTAATATCTTTAATAAATTCATTATTAATTAACTGGTTTGTGAAAAAAGTTGGAATGAAAGAAATAAAAGCAAGAAGAAATAATAGTAACCAGTATTTTGATTTTTTTTTTTTTTTTTCGTTTGTTTTGGGTCGGGTGCTGGTACGGACGGAGATTGAATTTTGGTGATAATTGGGCAAAACCCCAACGTAGTGGAAATACGATGGGAACAACACGATAACCAATATAACTAGTAATTAGGATACACCAAACTATCCGGATTCTCTACAATGATGAAATCAATAAATAAAGAAGTTTGAATGATTTAGGGAATACGTAGTACATATATCCTAGATCTAATAGGGGCCATACCTTGTTTAAGAAATATTTAAATAAACTATTTTTTCTATAAATTAGAAACTTCAATACATCACAAAGAAGGACAGAAAACAAGTATAAATATCAAAGACAGACACATCTTGCCCTGCTGAATAAACCTGTTGTTTGGGTTGCCCTTGTCATTATCGAAAAGTAGTGCACAAATACCAAATTTACTCTTCTTCCCATACAAGAAAGGTGAAAAATTACAAAAACCACAATCTAGCATCTATCAATATCATCCACAATCACATTAATCATAGATATATAAGTAATGGACTTTAATGACATTCCTATAATTAACGACACAATTGTACCTGATTCAGATGAAGAAATACGAGAAAAGTTAAAAGCTCTCGGACAACCAATGGTAATACCTGGTGAAGATGAGGAAGCAAGAAAACAACGATTGATAAACCTCACTGCATCCACCCTGGATCAAGACATGTTTGAAGAAGACGAAGATGAAGAAGAAGAAGATGATGATGATGTTGAGGAAGAAGAAGAATTTTACACTCCTGGAGAACCGGAGTTATACGAAGCACGAATGAAAATACTAAAATCATCATTAACAAGGGCTTCTGATCGTCTTAATCTTGAAAAAGAAATGAATAAATTCGAATATACTTATTATTTAAAACAACGTCGACAATTAAATTCCAAAATTTCAAAATTTGAATTATTCGGATCACAAATGATCAAAGGTAATACCAGAGCAATTTCAACAGTGAGATTTTCAAATGATGATAAATATATTGCAAGTGGATCATGGGATGGATCTATTTGTATATTGAATAGTGAAGATTTATTGACTTTTGCATTTATTCCAAATGGATATCATTCTGAAAAAGTAGCATTAGAATGGGATATGAATAATAATAATAAAAAGAATATATTAGCATCGGGTGGAAATGAAGGGAATCTACATATATGGGATGTATCACAATCTCAACCGGCATCACAACTAAAACCCAGTATTTCTATCAAACAAGCTCACGATCAAAGAATAACAAAAACTATTTTCCACCCGGTAAACGATTATGTTGTTACTGCATCATCTGATAAAACATGGAAATTATGGGATATTAATCATGAAAAAGAACTAATGACCCAAGAAGGACATACAGGAGAGGTTATATCTTGTGCTTTTCATCCTGACGGTAGTTTGCTATTTAGTGCCGGAAAAGAAGGAAGATCATTTTGTTGGGATTTAAGAAGTGGTAGGTCAATATTTACTTTGAAAAGTTGTTGGAGGGGAGATTTTTCGAATACTAATTATCTTGCCACTGGTGATGCCAATGGGATATTACAAATTATGGACCTAAGAAAGAATGACCAATCATTGAGAGATATCCCTGCTCACAGTAAACCAATTTCGGATGTTCATTTCTACCATCAAAGAGGAGACAAAGATGGTGATAAAGAAGCTAATGGGAAATTTTTGATCACGTCATCATTTGATGGTAATGTATGCATATGGTCAGTTGACAATTGGATAAAAGTAAAGTCATTGAAAGGACATGATAAAGCAATGAGTTGTGATATTAATGGTGCTGGAGATTCCATAATAAGTAGTGGTTGGGATAGAACTGTTAAATTATGGAATATAGTTTGAAGAAAGTTACTACCCTATAACATTCTTTTATTTACATATTACTTGTAATAAATCGTATTATCTTTAAAATTTTTTCCATTCTATTAAACTATGCAGTTATTATTATACTTGTATCTATTTATGAAATCTTGTCTCAATTTTTTTATTGAATAAACCACCACACCGATGCAACAACTGGAAGTAATGACGACACATGCCACAGCGAAAATACACCCCATGATCTTAAACGTCAATAATGGGTAATTACCAACTTCACCAGTACCTATAATAGTATTGGATAATGACATCGTACCTAAAGGGAAAGTCATAGCCCAGAAATTTTTGTTCAATTTCAAGAACCCATGTTTGTTTGTATGTTCCGGATGTGGGTTTCTGGCAAATGGTCTTATTTTAGACAAGATGGAAATAATTGCCACAAATAACATGAAATATCCCAAACAGACCAAGAACACTGAAAAAAACCCACAGATACATAATAATATTTTCCCATAGAGTAATTCTTCCGGGATGAGTTTATTCAAATTAGTGCCAAACAAATAAACATTATATGATGATTGTCCCAAGAACCCCACAGGTAAGAATCCTGTCATGATGATCTGGGTATTGGGGATTTTATGGATTATCAAACGTGACATATAGATGGTGATAATCATCAAGGCTAAACTCACAGATAAACACCAGAGCATGAAACTTGTAACCATGGTAATTACCACTTCATTCAAATGGTGTAATTCTAATTCGATGTTGTGACCACTTGATGAAACCACGGTGATGGCGACTATTGGTAAAAGCAACGTGGCATTGAGCTTGGCATCCAAATCGACCTGATTGAGTTTGGACATGAGCGAGAAATACACCACAATAAAGGAAGTGTATATGCCAGATGCTACAGCAATCCACCAAAGTGTCCATACGAAATATACATGTTTTCCTTTGGTTATGATAGTGATAAAGTTGACGAGTGTGATGTACCCCATTGAGAAACTTCCCATATGAACCAGAACGGTAGGGTCAGTGATATACATAGTGAATCTTCCCTTATAATAAACACAACTCATAGTAAACAACACCACATTGATGATGAACAACACACAGGCAATGCCAAACATGATATACCCGCATATTTCTAACCATCTACTAGGATACGGGAACCTGTAGAGTAACGATGATGAGATCCCTGTGCCCATGACACTAACAAAGTAAGCAGGGGTAAAGTTCTTGACGACATCTTGTATAATGAACCGTTCGTAGAATGATTGACTGTATAGAAGCTCTTCTTCTTTAGGGTCGATGGAGGAGACAATTGATTCGTGATCCATAGTTATAGTATTGTCATCACTTGACTCTTCTTGCTGTGATGGTAGTTGATGAGGTGGTTGTTGTGATTGATCAGATAAAGTTTCATTTGGGGATGAATTAGGAATCTGTTGATTTCCTATAGTCGATGATGTGCTTTTTTGACAGTTGTAGCTAGACATTGTGAAATTTATAGTTGCGAAATTAATGAGAAATTTTATTTCCGGTCGGGTTTACCACCAGTGTTTGTTTGTAAAGTATTGTAGTTATTGGTTGCGAAAAGAATCATTTTGAATCGTGGTGGTGGTTTCGGCTCGGGTGTATATATATAAGCCAACGGAATTGAAGGTCGAGAAGATGGAGTTTGAAAGAGAAGAGTCATTGGAAAATCTAAGTAATGCAACATCATGTCTTTTTGTGTGCCCCTCATATCAAAAGCTGACTCGAAATGACTCGAACAATTTATCAAGGTAAAAGCTACTATATCTGGTAGTGTTGGCACGTTTCCATCCGCCATAAATACCAAACAGAGTGAATATGCGAGATAAGGGCTAAACCATCACCCGACACCATCTAAATGTTTGTACACTGCAAATGCATTAGATATAACTACGCTTTCATCACATCCGTGTAGGTCCAGCCAAATCCCACCGAGGTGTTTGAGAAAAAGGAAATCAAAAAAATAGTTTCGCGCACAATTCGGTTCGGATCACAAAACGAATAAAAAAAAGAAAAATTAAGTCGTGTACATTTAGCAGAACAGACTCCTGATCACGTGAACTATCGTCATCGTAGAAAATACCCACATTAGCACATTTGCAACAAAAGAAGCTGCAAAACGTCAAATATGGGGTTCTTTTTGTTCCTGAAGATCAGATCTTTTAAATGAAGCATAATTTGACGTATCATTTTCAACACATCGATCATATTTCCATAGGATTTGATTCTTGATTGTTAATTATTGTTAATTGAACCGATTTTTTTTTCTCCTTTCTTTTTTTTGATGAGTTGTACAAAACGGACGGATGCTGACCTGAATCTGGACCAATCCCAAATTCCACTTAGGGGTTTGAAACATCTCACATGTTTTGGTATTAACTTATCTTTACAGAAATAGATACTGGAAGCACCTACATATGCTAGATAAGACTGATTGGGAGTGGGGGTGGGGGTGTCTCCTGAGGACAAGTTCTGTAGTGAACAATTAAGATAAGAGCAAGCTTACAACGGAAACGGAGCCGATTCCAAGAAAGGCACCATCCTTAAACTAACATTCAACAACTACTAGTGCTATGCCACCCTCTCTCTCACTGAACAGTAATGTAGTCCGCACAACATTGCTATTATTCTAGAAGTGGAGACAACAACTCTGAAACTATGACCTATTATTGCATATCCCATACCATTTGGGTTTTTAAAAACGTGTCATAACTTGAAATCAATATAAATCATTACCCAATTAAGTATAAGAAAACAACTCATCATCCAATTAAATCGCAAAGTTTGCATTATATTGGTTATGTAGAAGTGTACACAAAATGCAAAGTGCGATAAAATAAAAAAGCCTTCGCGTGAATGAACCGATAGAAAAATAACAAAAGAGCGAAACATCATTTCTTTTTTTTTTTTTTTTCTAATTTTTATACTTTATCAGTTAATACTTAAATACAGACATATCCCACCTTGTGTCATGATATAAATACACATAGATTCCTCTACTCCTGCCCCCTTGTTTTTTTCATTTTTTATTGTTTCGACAAATATAATATTTCAAACAGGTCAAGTTTTGCTATATTATTATTTGCTAACATTAACAATGCTTTTGAATCCAGCTAGTGCCATCCCAGGCAATAACAGAACCATGTCATCAACAACCACTAACATTAATACCACCCACCATGATCTTAATTCCCCTCGTTCATGTCCTGTTTCATTGGCTCCAGAAATCGATCACGGGTATGAAATCAATGGAAACACAATCGACTGTATTCCTAAAGACTCGTCATTTTATAAGCTAATAACTGATTTGAAACAATTATTATCAGGTAAAGGTTTAAGCAATGACGATATTGATATCGAAAAAGTGAAACAACTCATGTCCAACTATAGATCTAATGATATCGATTGGAAACACCTCGCATTACATGACAGTTCGAGGAATTATTCCCGTAATGGTATAATCAATCTTAATGGTAATGCCAATTTATTGATCTTGGTTTGGTCACCAGGGAAATCCAGTGCTATTCATGATCATGCCGATGCTCATTGTTGTATGAAGATCTTATCTGGAGAATTAGTTGAACATCTCTATGACGTGCCGGATCATGAAGGAGAGAAGTTGAAAATCAAACAAGAGTCTAGTTTGCAAAGGGATCAAGTGGGATATATTAATGATTCAATTGGGTTGCATAAGATATCGAATCCATTGCTGGATCAAGTTAGCGTTTCGTTACATTTGTATACTCCACCATATGC
Source organism: Candida neerlandica (assembly GCA_030557875.1). Taxonomy (NCBI): domain Eukaryota; kingdom Fungi; phylum Ascomycota; class Pichiomycetes; order Serinales; family Debaryomycetaceae; genus Candida; species Candida neerlandica. The sequence goes on along the minus strand of JANIWD010000062.1, from coordinate 68,126 downwards.
TGCTTTGTATGGTTGTTCGATGTATGAATCCGGGACAGGGAAGAAACATCATGTCGATATGTCGAAATATTATAGTTGGCAAGGGAAGTTGATTCATGATAGAGAGTCTCTGACTTGTTAAATAATATATATATATATATAAAACCTGTATATGGTTTATCTAAGTATTATACAATTTAGAGAAGTTTGATCCACCAGTGTAGGGTACTTGTAACCAATTCTTTTCATCATATTTAGCAAGTCCTTCAATAACATGAAAGGCATAAGCATACCTTGATTTATTCGATTTGTTCTTTTCTGATTTATGCAACACCGAATTGTTGATCAAAATCAACGAACCTGCCTTACAGGGAACGTACTTGTATTCTTCATCCACCACTGGATCTTCACTGAAATATTCAAAATTACACCCTTTGTTACATCCATCAAGTCTAACGAATCTTTTATTCACAGGATACTTTTTATGTGATCCTGGTATATATGCCAAACATCCATTTTCCAATGTACAATCTTCTAAAGCATACCAGAATCCAATTGCTGATTGTGGGTCAGTATATAAAAAAGTAGCATCGGTATGGGGAGGTACGGCATTATCTCGTTCATCATGTGTTGTATTGGTTGTTGGTTGTTTAAAAATACACATACTTTGCAATACTCTAGGATCTTTGTAGTCCAAACTATGAACAATATCTTGTACGTTCTTATCAAAGGTAGTTTTATTAAATAAGTCATTATGAATATGTAATCCATGACCAATCTTGTTAATTGCTTTGGATAATTCAATTTGTAATTCCCCCTTATCATTAAATGAATCAGTATCGAAGAAAAAGGATACTTTGTCAGAAGATTCAAAGAAATACTTATCTCCAATATGATCATTATCGGCAGTTTTGAAAGTTGTTTTTGGATGGGTTGATAAATCACATTGGGATATTAATTTATGTGATTCTTGTAATAATTGAGCAGTTTGTTCAGAAGTAAGAAAATCAGGAATACAAAGCATACCTTCAGTATCAAACCTATCCAATTGTTCCTTTGTAAGACCTGTCATGATTTTGTTTTTAATTCCCAAAAAAAGAAAGACAACGGTATTGCAAGGATAAACAAGGTTCGTTATCTTTCTCCACTGACCCCAAGAAAATTTTCTCTCCAATCTCGTTGATGCGCCGCGCAAAAGATATATATATATATATCTCTCTGTAGGTGTCACATGACGTCGTTATACTTGTATTTTCCTATTATCCTATTTACATACAGATCTAATGGTTCTGTTTTAATATCCTAGAAGAATACTCAGCAAAATTTTCTTTATCATTGACCATTTCATCTAAATCAGGTTGCATGAATACTGCTAATGTGTTTCTACATATCCCATTTCCAACTTTTGAACTCTTAACAAAGTGGGGAACAGCTTTGAAATTACCCCTAGACACTTCTTGTAAGGTTGAACCAGACTGGAATGCTAAACAATCTTCTGGAATATCAACCTTGACGATTTCATTATGTCTGTTTCTAATGTATAATCCAGAATCAGATACAGGAGCAACTGCTTCGTTGTTGTCATTTAGATACAATGCGGACGTTAACCCAGTTATGCATGAATGATCCAAATGTTCCCCACACCAACCATCATCTCCATGATCAGCATCACTACCGTCAGTTTCTGGGAAATAATGTAACAACCTTGCCTTGGTACACGTCGAATTCTTTACCAAGTCTTTCAAATACCCTTCTTTATACCCTGATACATTTTCCAAGATATACTTATCCAACGATTCAGCAACTGATTCACCCACAGAAATGATCAAATTAATCAAACTCTTAATATTCTTTTCAAATTCCGGAATCAATTCTTCGGGTGGATATATATTACTTTCAGTATATGTTTTATAATTTAGAAATCTATCCACTAATTCTTTTTTTGGTCCTTCTAAATTTGGATCATTATGAAATGCACAATTTAAATAATATGAACCTTTTTTAAAATCAGGAATATCTTTATTGTTTAATTTTTCTTTCCCACATGACCATCCAACTAACCAATATGATTCTTTATTTTCTAAATTTTCAAGTATATCGTGGGGTAAATTTGCTAAATTTGAAGCATTAATAAGTACTTGATGACGTAGTTGTAAATATGTTGGAGGAAGATCTTTGATAACTATTATACCCAATGAATCGGGTCCAAATGCACGGTTTAATGTCGAGGAATCCAATCCTTGAGTTAATTTGGATAGTGTAACTGTCACTGGGGATGTAGTTGACATTTGGTGGATTGAAGATTGGTGAAGTTGTAAAAAAAAAAAAAATCACAAAAATTGAAAAAAAAAAATATCAAATAGTTGGTGCCGTGCAGATTGCTTGAATCGTGCTAGATGTTTGGCTTAACAATTCTACAGCAATGCTTTATTACACATGAAATAATTAGAATTATATATTAAAGGTAAAAAAAAAACTAAGTAAAAGCTATCCTGAGAATACTGTACTTTGTTTCAGTACAATATTTAATTTAGTTGTCTTTCCGTCGACTTTATATAATATTTCATATGGTGCCAAAGTTATATCATCACAACTGACGGTTTTCTTACCTAGTTTACTATTGTTGGTGTTATTACCTGTCTTTGGTGATGAAGATGAATTGTTATTGATTCCAATAGATGCATTGGAATCGGGAATATCGTTATTGAACCATCCGGCAAATTGTACATTATTGACCGATTTTCCTTTGGTTAAAAATTTCTTGTTATAACTGCCAATTTCCTTTGCTGTAATGATCTTTGTGGGAAGGTTATAACTCAATTGATACACCTTCAGAAGGAACTGTTGATTTAGGGATGCTTGACCAGATATGCATAATCCGAAATATTTATTTTTTGAGTTTGATTTTATCGAAAAATCAATTAATCCACAAGATTCAATATCCTGGAAAATGGCTTGCACAGATGTGATAGTATGTTCCTTCACAATAGAATCATCAATTATATTTAGACATTTGATATCTCCGTCTTTTTCAATGATCAATATGGTATCGGGTATACCTATAGGGAATAAATTTAAGATTTTCTTTGGTGATGAATGCATGGTGAATTCGTGAGTTGATATTAATTTGTGATCTGCAACCATGTACATTTTGACACGTTTGTTGGATTCCTCACTCATTGAATTCAAATATATGGTATTTTTATCATGATTAAACACATCAAGATGGTTATAGCTTGAGTCAGCATAATCATTGATGCTTGGATCTGGACTAGGATCTGGTGATCTAAGTCCGGAGTGGAACGAAACAGCTCCTTTGTCTTCATAATCATAATCATCATCTGCCTCCTCTTCTGCATCTACCTCAGAACCGTCGTCATTATTATTAGTAATAGTAGTATTATTATGTCCATGGTCACTGCCTTCCACCTTCTCATTCACATGTCTGTCATCTTCATCTAAGATGACAGTTAGGTTATCACTGGAATTTGTGATTGCTCTTTCCAAGACATCATCCAAATCAAGACTGTCTGCTGTTGCTGTAGTTGTAGATATAGATGTTGAATTATTTACCGCTTCCTTTTCAAACTCCTCTCCAGAGGGCTCGCCACTGAAAAATTGAGAAATGATCGAACTTGCATGTGTTCCCTTATTATGCTTCTTAGTTGGAGAAGATAAATATTCATTATTGCCATTAAAATTGAATTCATCCAGTTGACTGATATCAGGACTGTTTAATAATGCATCAAAATCGTTATTTGTAGATAATATATTACTTGCTCTGGAAGTGGTAGTAGGTGCTTTTAACAAAGTAACCACTTCTCTCATAGAATTAGTTAATTCCTGTCTCGATTTCTTAATCATTTGTAAATCAACTTCATTAAGTTCAGCCGTTTCACTTTTCTCTAAATTTTCAATTTCGTCTTTTGCATCGCCATTTAATTTTAATTTTAATTGATTGTTCTCTTCTTCTAATTCTTTGATCTTTAGTTGTTGTTTTTCATTATTATACTTCAAAGTTGTCACTTCCCCTTGTAATTGAATGATTCTATATTTCATTTCATTTTTTTCCAAATTTGTCATGATCTTGAATCGTTCCAAATTGGTGAATTCCGAAGTAAGATAGTTTATAACCCCAGGCAAGGTATATGTTAAATCTGAACCTGATGATGATTGATTAAGTTTGGTGATATTGTTGCCGTTGCCATTGTTGTTACTGTTATTGTTACCATTATTGTTGCTATTATTACTATTGCTGGTCTGCCATTGCGTCTGTGGGTTTACCTGAGAAGTATTGGCATTTGTTGATTTTGGTGGAGCCATGTTGGAGCCATGTAAAAGCGACTACAATCAATTAATAATACGGCAGTAGTGAAATGGAAGAAGTAAAAAAAAAAAAAATAGTATGATAAAGCAATACCAAAAGTTGTTGACAGTTGTTTTTTTTTTGGTGATATTTTTTTCGTGCTTCGATTATTCAAAGCTCCAAGAAAGCTATACTCTGAACAAAGAACAATCTCAATGAATAGATAAGAGTAGTTACAGAAGAAAAAGGCCAATTTATGGTCCTATTCTTATTAATATTTCTTTATCGAAAACCTGAGTTCATTGTTTCTATTATACATTTGATTTTTTTTTTCTATGTTCCTATTTACTTTATTTCTTAGCAATCCAATCGTTCAAACCATATCTATTTCTAGCAATTTCAATGGCATAGAATTGGATTCTAACAGCAAACATAGTATTTTCTTGACTATATTCTTCATTAGCTTTCAACCTAAGCAAAGTACCAAAGTTGTAATCAGCAATTTCGTTGAATTTTTCACAGAAAGTTCTCCATTTAGCCTTACCACTTGGACTTTTCATTTCTTCTTCACTTATAACAGATACATTCTTTGGTTCTTTAAATTCTGGGAAATCTTCTAATAATTGGTTGAATATATCATCATCATGTTTGGTCAATCTTAAAGTGGAACCTGGGACTTTTTCTAATAAGGAGTAATAAGTTTCAGCTTGTTCAACTGCTTTGACAGCGAATTGCATTTCAATTTCTTCCAAGTTATCAGCTTGTTCAGCATCGAATGGTTGAGCGGTGGCAGACATTATAGTTGTGATTTGTGTTTGGTCTAATGGGGTTAGATAGTGAACTCAAAAGAAAGAAAGGAAGGGAGAAGTTTGGGTTAAATAGCGACACATTTTTTTTTTCTTTTTCTTATGGTTTGTTCGATGAGAATCATCTCGTACATTCTAGAATGATCTACACACAAACTTCTCACATTCTATAAACAGACACCATACACCTAATGCCTGCAATGGTCATTTAATATCCATTCTGCTTCCCGAATTCCGCTATTATAAGCACCATGAACACATCCTGCACCGTCGGATATCGTATGTTCTCCGGCAAATCGAATATACGACTCATGAATCCCGCAGCTCTCAAATTCACCGGATAATTGAATGATAAGATCACTAGGATCGTCATCAGTATACATCGCAGAATATGATCCTCGACTATAAGGGTTCACAGTCCAATTAGTAACCATTGTGTTGATCGGATCCGGAATAATTTGTTCAGGATTGACCGACAACTGTTGCAACATTGGCTTATAGTATTGCCAAGCCTGTTCAGAATGCGCTTCTAAATAGTCTGTTAATGGGGATTGCATGAGTATAACCAAGCTTCCTTTAGTTGAGGATTTATGTACACGAGCAAAGTTGATCACATAAGCTGGATATGTAAACGGTGCCGGCAACTGTTTCAATTTATCTGACAAACCTGCATGACTCTTGGAATCATCAGCAAGTATCTGAAATCTATCTTGAGCGTTATCCCAGAAGATCTTGTCAAATTCAAACACAACTTTTCCTAGGGCACCAAAATGGATTGAATTGAATGCATCGGTCATATTTTGCGGCAACTTTGGTTCCCATGTAATGCCATTAGCAGAACTTGGATCCAATGCCAAGATTGAATGGGGTACGGTTACAATCAAATAATGAGAATACACTTGCAACCCATTTTTTGTTTCAACTAACACTTTGTGGTCTCCTTCCTTGTTATTTCTAACTATTCTTTTCACTGGTTGGCCCAACAAAATCGAGGTTGTTGGAATCTTCTTTGCGAGACTTTCAATCAAGAAGCCATATCCTTTTTTATTCAACATATTTCTTCCTTGGTGATCCATAATGGCATATTTCCCACTTATTTTATCCCAACATATCCCAAACCAAAGTTCTAAATACCTCATCATTCTACCACAATACATCTTTTGCTCAGCAGTTAAAAAATCCCCCCTTTTCTTAAAAAACTCGCCTACAACATCATGCAATGACAAATCGGGAGTGTTTAAACTATCGTGGAAATACAATTCAATGAATTTTTCAATATCTTCTAGGACTCTGTTTAATTGTTCATCAACAATGGGTACTTTCCCTGTACTTGAATAAGCTATAACGTCTTTATCATCATAATACAAATCTTCTTTGATATCCAACAATCCCTCTTCGATCATATCATCCAATACAGTATTTCCTAAAGAGTCATGAAACCATGATGCCCCGAGATCATAAGGTATACCCAATTTCGATTGCGATGGATCAGTGGTTTTTAATCTTCCACCAATTCTATCTTGTGCTTCAACTATCAAAACATCTTCCGCGGTAAATGATGAACTGGCTATGAGTCTCTCTGCTGCTTTCAATCCTGAAATACCAGCACCAATAATTGTTACTTTGGTTGTTCTTGTAGTAGTCATTGATTATGTTCGAGGGAAGAAAAGAAAAAAAAAGGCGACTGAGATCGGTCGATAGGTCTGGTGATTTTACAACCAAGATATCGCGTATCGAACAAACAAATAAACCCAAACGACAGAGAAATAAAAAAAGATTGGAAATGCAATGCAATTGATATCCTATACGATTCTCTATAAACTCAACGACACCAACATGACACTCTGTAAAATAAAAAAAAAAAATTCTCTAAAACATTAGTCCATATATTTATCCCGTCTCCATATAACCTGAGGGTGATTATTATCATAATTATTTATCCTTTGTGTATTAATTTTTTTGTTACAATCCTAACGATTCTCTAACATGTTGTCTAATCTGTCGGTCATATTCTTGTCTATTATCTCTCCATAATTTACAGGCATCGATGTTGGCCCCACTTTCTGGATTAGGTTCTGCCAACATCGACATCACACTCAACAAGATCTTTTCAATACTTTGCACTGGTGACCATCTTTCTTCAGGTCTTTCGTATTGATTAGGATCTTCACCTGGTGGATGCAAGATGGAAATACAAACCGTTCCATCAGCATAAATATTAGGATGTAATAAAGGAGGATCGAATTTTAAAGTTGGTGGTGATAAGGGGTAATCTTTGGGGAAAGTTAATATAGCAGGAAAGACTCCATTTTCATATGGTGTGTCTGGTGGTCCTTCCAATAGACACTCCCATGTGAATAGATTATCTTCGGAGGTTGGTCCGGCTAGTATTCCTGGAGGAGGGTCTCTTGATAGTTGTTGAAACTCCTTCAATAAACGCTTTTGAGCAGTAGAACGTGGCGGCATAGTTGTGATATTATTATTAGCAGTAGAACTGATTAATGATAAAGTGATTAACTTTCTTTTATTAGTTCTCGTTTATAAGAAAATGTGGACAACAGAGAACAGACAACAGAACCAACAGATCATTTTTTTTTTTTTTTAATGTTTGTTTGTTCTCCAACTCTTGTGCTCATTTTGTTCCGCAAGTTCGCTCATAATTTTTCATTTTTCCACATTTTTCAAACCACATTCAACAACCTCCACATCTTACCAACACCACTACCATTCCCATTCACCTCACCACAATTGAAGAACCATGTCAGTATTTGTTGCTAAAGTTAAAAATGTTTTAAGTGGGGACTCTGTTGTATTGATTCCTTCCAAGACCAACCAATTCCCAGTTCCAGAAAGACTTCTTACTTTGGAACACGTCAGACCAATCGATGAATTCGAATCAAAAGAATACTTGCGTCAATTGTTGATCGGTAAGGAAATCAAGTTCAAAGTTTCAGCCAAGATTGCAAATAGAGAATTCGGTGATATCCAATCTCCAATCTTTAAATCATTGATTGAATACTTGTTGTCCCAAGGTTACGTCAAATTAAGAGATGGAGTAAATGCCGATTCCGATGATTATATTTATGAATTGAAAGAAATAGAAAACGCTGCCAAGTTGAAGCAAGCAGGATTGTGGGCCGACAAACATACCCCTATTGAAACCGTTGCTGTAACTGAAGATATCATTGCTAGATCTCAATCCAAGCCAGTTCAGCTCGTTGTTGAAAAAGTGATCAGTGGGGATAGAATTGTTGGACGTTTGATTTTAAATAAAAAGCAACAAGCCCAAACCACTTTGTTGTTGGCAGGTTTGAAAGCACCAAGAACTGATGACACTACCCAACCACAACACATTACTAAAGTTGCTCAACAAGCTAAACAATTTGTTGAAGATAAATTATTAACCACCAAAGCTGAATTGACTGCTACTATCATTGGTGAAAGTCAATCTGGTGTTCCAATTGCCATCATACATCATTCATCTGGTAATGACATTCATGCTAAATTATTGGAATTGGGTTATGCAGAAATAGTCGATTGGCAATCAACTTTGATTGGTTCCAGTACCATGAGTGGCTTAAGAAAAGCCGAACAAACTGCTAAAGCTTTAGGTAAAGGTATATTTGCCAATACAACTATTGCCAAGAAACCTGCTGCCGTATCATCTGGTTCCAAATTAAGACCAGGAAACACTATTGAAAATGTCACCATTGCCAAAGTGATCAATGCCGACACTTTGTTGATCAGATTACCACATTCCGATGAAGAAGTCACTGTTCAATTGGCTTCTATTAGAGGACCAAAACCAAATGACACCACTGTCACTACTGACGCCTCTAAACAACATGCATTGGTTGCCACCGCTAGAGAATTTGTCAGACACCAAGTCATTGGTAAACAAGGTACCTTGTACGTTGATGGATACAGAGATGCCAACAAGGACTTGGGATTAGAAGCAAGATTATTGGTCAGTTTTAAGTATGGTAACACTGATCTTTCTGAATTGATTGTTACCAATGGTTTTGGTACGGTTATCAAACATAACAAGGCCACACAACACGAACGTTCCATGAACTGGGATAGATTAATCGAATTGGAAGAAGAAGCCAAGAAAACTTCCAAGAAAGGTATTTACGGTGATTTGAATAAGGTTCTTACTGTGGGTACTAGAATCGTTGATGCTTCAGAAAACGTTGGTAAAGCTAAAACTTTCTTGAATGGTTTCAAACAAAAGGGCAGAATCAGTGGATACTATGTTGAATTTGTACCATCTTCATCTCGTGTCAAATTGTTCAACCCTAAAGAAGGTTTGAAATTGACCTTGATTTTAGGAGGATTGTCCAATGACAAGCATGACTCTTTGAATGATGAAGGTGTTAAATTCTTGAATAAAAAGTTTTTACAAAGACCAGTTGAGTTTGAAATTTATGAAGCTGATAAATTGGGTGGATTTATTGGTAACTTATATGCCAATGCCAATGCATTATCCCCAATACAGCAACAATTATTAGAACATGGTTTAATCAAAATCCACGAATACGCTATTCACTCTAATCCTGCTGCTGCTTCACTCATCAAGGCAGAAGAAGATGCTAGAAATGCAAAGAAAGGAATTTGGGCCAATTATGATCCAGCCAAAGTGGAAAAAGAATTAGCAGAAACCACTGCCAAATTACAAACCGCCAATCTTGCTGCTGCTAAACCAAAATTCTTTGACATTGAAATCGTCGATATCGATCCAATCACCGGAGTTTTGTCATTCCATTTATTGGATGCCACTACGGTGCAAAACTTTTCTCAATTCAAACAAGCATTCCAACAATTCCATAGTCAACCACCAAGTGCTTCACAATCTTCTACTGATTTACCATTCAAATTAACTAGAGGTCCTAAAAAGAATGAATTGGTTTCTGCCAAATTCTCTGAAAATGGTAAATTCTACCGTGCTAAAGTGATAAACTTTGATAAATCATCTGGAAAATACGAAGTTAAACATTTGGATTTCGGTAATGTTGATAAAGTTCCATTAAGCGCTTTGCGTAGCTTACCAGATAGATTCAACATTGCTCAATACCCAAGTTTTGCTCATACTACAACTTTACAAAATTTGAGATTACCACCATCCAAACCAACTGATTATTTAACTGATGCAGTTTATGCATTGGAAGATTTGGTTTACGATAGAAAATTGGTCATTAGTGCCTTGCCAGGTATTGTTGCTGAATATGAGAGTATTGTTTATGATGCCGAACAAAGTTTGACTGACTCTAGTTATACCATCAATAAACAATTGGTTAAAGAAGGTTGGGGTATTGTTGATAACAAGAATGTCAAACCAGCCGTAAAGGAATATGTTGATGAATTATTAGTTGTTCAACGTGATGCCAAATCCAAGCATTTGGGATGTTGGGAATTTGGGGATGTTTCATTTGATGAAGAAAGTTTGTTAGCATAGGTAAAAAAAAAAGTATAGCTAATATATATATAAAGTAATAGTGATAGTAACAGAAACAGAAACAGTAGTCGTGTGAGAGTTTAAAAAAAGAGATGTCGTATAAATGTCGCGTGTCTTATCAACAGTTTCTTTTTCTTATTTGTTTAAAGTTGGGCGTTTCTTTTTATTAATTACATTTCTTGGGTGGGTGGTACGACATTTTTTTGGACGCAGAAAATAATTTCTTTTGGGGCCGCATTGTTTGTTGGTTAGTTGTGGTGGTTAAAAAGTATTACATAATCAATCAATCAATCAATTAAGAAAAAAAAAAAAAATTTTGCCCTCAACGTAATAAATATATCAACACGCCAAAAATTTTTCACGGCCGCTATTCCAAATTTCTTTCCTTCTTTCTTTCTTACTCTTCCAACCAAGACTCCATACCAAACAAAAACCACCCATCATGAATCCAGCTGTTTCCAACATCGTCATCATGCTTGTCATGATGCAAGTCGCTAAGAAATTGGACTTTGAAGACCCAGATGTTTTGTTCTACACCAGAGCTGCCTACATTACTTGTCAAGTTTTGGCCTTTTTGGTTTATTTCTTTGTTAAAGCCAAGATTAACGCTAAGAATGATTTAACTACCTTGAAATACGTTGAACCAGCCAGTCCATTGTCTGGTCAATCCGAACCAAGAGCTGTCGTTACTACCGTTAAAGAATATGATTTGCAACAAGTTAACCAACAAATTAAGGGTATTTTCACTGGTTTGGCCATGATGGGTTTCATGCACATCTATATGAAATACACCAACCCATTGGTTATGCAAAGTATTTCTTCTTTGAAGAGTGCTTTGGAATCTAACATTGTCAAGATTCATTTGTTTGGCGTTCCAGCTTCTGGTGATTTGAAGAGACCATTCAAGGCTGCTCCAGGTTTCTTGGAAGCCTTCACTGGTGCTGGTGGTGTTCAAACCGATAAAGCTACCGTTGAAAGTGCTGAAACTGCCGGTGCTGGTGGTATTAAACAAGATTAGAGAGAGTGTGTTGTATATTTACAGCCAATAGATAATACTTACTAATTACTGAGTACAAGAATGAATTGCAATTGGGTGACTGATTTTGTATTAATTATTATTATATATAGATAGATGGATAAGAAAGGAATGGTCATTGTTTTTTTTTTCTTTTTTAATAAACTTGCTCAACCAATATACATTCTTGTTCTTTACCCCTGACAAAACTGATCAAATCTAATAATTTTGCAGCAACTATGAATTCACTTAATGTCCATTGACCCTTTGCGTATATTTCCGGTAATTGATCCGGTAATCCAGGGAATAAGCCTTCATATATTGGCTTATAATTAACGACTTCTTGGGCAGTGATATTGGTTTCTTTCCTGAGTCTAACAAACAATTCCTGAATCCATTTTGGTAAATATTCATCATCGGAGTATTGTTCACGGTTGTAAACACGCATTAACCAAAGGATCCAACATTGGTCTTGGAACTCGGATTGTAATATAGATTCATAATCTGGGAATCCCAAAAATAGCAACGATTGCAGGAACTTGGAATCTTTTTTATAAACGTTTTTCAAAGTGATCAAATGGGATTTTTCATTCGTCAAGTATTCTTTTTCTAGTTTTTTAATTTGTTTAATAGCAGATGTAAATATTTTGCTTTGAGATTCGGTATACCATTTGATATATTTGTGTCTAATAGAATCTTGAAGCACATCGAGATTCAACATGTGTTTTTTGGTTTCCAATGCCATACGTAAATGATTCAATCCAGCCAATTGCATACGTAAGGTCAACCCTTTTTCCCATGGGTTTTGAACCAAGAATTGAAATGTCTTAATGAGATTGTCTGGTATATGATCTTGGTTAACGAAAAATAATACGCCATCTTCATAATCTGGTTTCACTTCTTTAGTTTCTTCAGCGACAACTGCATTAGTATAATCATCCATAGTTGGTAATTTGACACCTTGGGCTTCAATCTCTTTTAGTCTTTCTTCTGGCATTTTAATTTTTAAGGCAACAGAATCACGAGGGTTTCCTTCGATACAAAATCCATAAGCTAACAATAACTCTTCATTACCTTTCAATCCATAATTATTAAATATTTCCTTTCCAGGTTGGATCGATTCGGATTTGAATCTGAAATGGTCATCCAAGACATCCCAATTAACTTTGGCTTGAGGATTATGGTTTAATAAATCAACAACTGGTAATAACATGGCATCATTTTTATTGCATAATTTATCAATCAAATAAGCTGGGAAGGATCTACTTTTAAGTATTAAGGAAGCCCATAAATAATTTGGAAAACTAGTCCAATTGTCCACATTTTCATCATTCAAATATTTATCTAAATCGTCATCATCATAAAACTTAAAATCATAGTAAAACTTCATATTAATGAAATGCTGTTCTGGTTTGGCAACTTCATCTTTGATAAGATTAATAATTTCCCACCATTCTTCAACAAGACTGCCCAAGTTTTCTTTTAATGAATTACCTAAATTGGTTCCCTTTAAATAGGATTTATCTTTTGCTGACCAAGTGTAAGGAGAATCAATTGCCGCTAAATTTGGCAATAATTGCAAATACGGACGGTAAAATGAATCGGCATTAATTCTTTCGTGGGATAAGTATAACTTTAATATAGAATTGGCATTTTCTTTCTTATCGGTGGATTTTAAATTTTCACCAAATTTGGAAATAGCTATTTGAGGTGTGATTATTAGCTTAGAAGGGATGCTAATTGGATACGAATCAGGGGTTGGAACATTGGTACCATCATAAATTGCTCCGATATTGTTAGTGGAAATTTGCTTGAATTGAACATCAGGAGATATTTCAGCACCATTCAATTCTGCCCATTTTACAAGGCTATGAATCTGGTCCAACTTAGTCATTTGTACTTTCTTTTGAGGTGTTTAAGGTGTGATATCTATAAGTTGATCAATAGATGAGGCAAATGGATGGTTCTGGAAATATTGGTAATTTTTTCAGGCGAATTTTTCTTTTAACCACCGGTTCTGCGCATCGGGCGAGCGAGGTTGACTCCATTTTTTTTTATTTATTTTTCAAATTCCATAGAAGGAAATACTTAATAGTACAATCACCAGCTCTAGATGTACCACTATCTTATTTCTTCGATCATCAATTGAGGAATTGATATTGTTCCTACCATTCTTACTTGTTAAAGTTGCTATATTCTTTTCGTTTCTTTAGATTTCTATCACCCCTGGAACTAAAAACGGGTTTAGCATTTAGTCGTGCACTGCTTGTCTCACTAGCTACATAAAAAAAAACTTACCAAATTCCCTTATAAGGCTTTGTAATTCTCTCATTTTCCATTTATCAAACCACTTTTTTTTTGTAATAAAACTATCTTACAACCACAGAACCTACAATGCTTTCTCGGGTATCATTGAGACCTTCAATTAGGTCTCTTTCTAGAGTATCGATAATACAACCTGTTCGTTCATTCAGTACTTCCTTTAAAACGTTCCAACAACAACAACAACAAAAACCATCTGATGATGAATCCAAACCTAAAAAAAGACCATTGAGTAGAGTCGCAATTGGTGGTAGTAAACCCAGTGGTAATCAAGGTTTTGGAATGGCAGTTGAATTTGCCACTTGGAAAGCCGTTCTTTTATTAATCGTATTTGGTGGATTAGGAACCTATTATTTCCAAAAAGAGAAACAAAGATTACAAAAAAGAAGGGAATTAGAAGCTAATAAAACCATAGGTACTCCAGCAATTGGAGGTAATTTTACATTGGAAGATACTAAAGGGAATAAATTCACACATGAAAACTTGGTTGATCCAGATATGAAACGTTTTTCAATTTTGTATTTTGGTTTCACCCATTGTCCAGATGTTTGTCCTGAAGAATTGGATAAATTGGGAGATATTTTGGATCAATTGAAAAAAGATGGTATTGAAATGCAACCAATTTTCATAACTTGTGATCCAGCAAGGGACACCCCGGAGGTGCTTCAAGCTTATTTGGATGATTTCCATCCAGGAATCATTGGATTAACTGGTACTTATGATCAAGTTAAGAATTGTTGTAAGAAATACAGGGTTTATTTCTCTACTCCTCCAGATGTTAAACCAGGTCAAGATTATTTGGTTGATCACCTGATTTTCTTCTATTTGATTGACCCAGAAGGTAATTTCGTTGATGTTATTGGTAGGGAATCTGGAGTTGATGAAAGTGTTGCGAAGATTAGTAAATTCTCCGATGCATTTATTCCAGAGAAAGAAAGATTAGCAAAACAAGAAGGTATTTTTGGATTCCTCTATAGGTAATTAATGAGGGGGATTCTTTCTTCTCCTGTAAATACTCCTTATGTACATAGTATATGCAATTAGATGACACAATTAAAAGATGAAAATTAACTAATATACATATATAATTATCAAATAACTTGTTATCGCAGCATTTATCGTTAATGTGGTTATAGAAGATAATAGAGTTTGAAATAGTTATTTTCAATGGCAAAAAAAGTTGTTATATATTCAGAACAAAAAAGAGAAGATTAAATCTAAATACCAGTAAGAACTAATCTCTTGTAGCCACCACAGGTTCTACATTCTTCTTGATGTTCAGCCATCATAGCTTGAGCTTTCAATGGATCAGAAACTTCTTTTGGTTCTGGCCAAGACAAGTATTCATTGGTGTAGTTTGGAACGTAATCAGCTGGCAAAATTTCCAATCTCTTACCGTAGTTGTTAACCTTTCTCCAATCTCTGTGGACATTGTACAAAGATTCGGAGAAGTAAGCGAAACATCTGGAGAATTTCTTGGTGTTCAATTCACTTTGCATGTTTGGTTTGAAGTTACCGTATTCAGCCCAAGCTTCTTTTGGATGGGCCAAAACGTAATCAGTAGCTTTCTTGATAGCTTTAGTGAATTTCTTGATCTTTTCTGGGTTTTCAGCAATGAATTTGTCGTTAGCAATGTACAAAATAGTACAGAAACAACAACATCCCAATTCAGCCAATTTGTCAATTCTCAACATCTTGGCACCTTTTGGATCTTTGCCTTGTTTTTTCAAAGCTTCTTCCAATTCAACTTGTTGGATACATTCAATACCAATACCACAGTCAATCTTACCTTCTAAGATGTATTTAGCAACGTTCATACCACATCTAACGGCGGTGTAATCGTTTGGAGTCATACCATAGTGCTTGGTCAATTCATCAACTTGGATCTTACCGAATTCACCAACGTATCCAATACGTTTACCTTTCAAAGATTGGAAATCGGTAGTGATACCTGATCCTTCCAAGTAACAAATACCAGTAAATGGTTCGTCCAACAAAGAAGCAATGGAAGTAACTGGGAAACCTCTAGCTTTGGCGGCCAAAGTGTGGACCATAGCTTTCAAACCCATGTCAACCTTACCGGAACCGATCAATTCAGTGACATCGGATGGGTTGGATGGTTCCAAGATAGCGACATCGATACCTTGTTCTTTGAAGTAACCTTTTTGGTTAGCTAAGTAGATTGGAATATGATATGGAGCAACTTCCCAATTCAATAAGAAGGTGATTTTATCAGAAGACATTGTTGTTTCTTGATTGTATTGTAGTGATGAAAGAAGAAATAAAATCGATTAATTGGGGAGGATTAAGTCATGTATTTATAGTTTTTTTTTGGCAATTGAAAATGGGATTCTCCCAAAGGGAACGTGAAAGGGAAAGAATTGAAAGCTTAAAGGAGTACTCCCCCATTGTAGAATACCCAACAATTAGGTAACGATTTGTAAAAACATAAAAAGGGGGCATGCGTGGATGAATGCATTGATAAACTGATAACAGTCAAAAGTAAAAAAAAAATTCTAGAACAAAGGGGCCGGAAAGCGGAGAATCAACTATTACGAATAAGATTATTCTTGTATGGGGACGTTTCGAATTGCTGCAACAATGTTTTACCATTCACCCTTCTATTTGACTTCTCTCCTGCACGAGTGCTACCAATTTTGCCCGGATTTTATATTCTCTTATAAGTTCGATTGCAAACAAGCGCATACAATTTGGTGGCTGCACGCGTGTATTGTGGAAAAGAGTGAGCCACTACCATACATATTATTCTTTGCTGCAACGTTCTAAGAAGACTATCTGCAATCATCAGCTGTTATTTTTTTGGTCTTGTATATACATAAGGAGGTTAGACATGTGTGAAGTACAGCTGGCTTATTGATTTTGCAACACTTAGTTTCATTAACGAATCTCATAATCACACTGGAGAGTCTAGATCAACCTACCCTGTCAAGTCAAGAGAATAATCCGTTTACGGAACCACGATTCACAAAGTAACTGATGTTAGATAATACACAAAAATTGTTGAATCCTATTTATTGCTCACAAAAAGAGAAAGGAAAATTAGCAAAGCAAGTGGCACGTAGTATACTGGAATATCCTAACATACCCTTGGTTAGTACTTAAACGTGATTCAATCTTGTTGGTTGTCAATATCAACGATGTCTTGCTGTGACGTTAATGATGGCTGTGTGATAAGTTGAGAAGCAATTCCGAAAAGGATTGTTATGATTTTAGTTGAGAAATGTTTAATTGATCAGTTTACATGGCTTAGTGTGTCGCTCTATTTAAGTGAGAGAAATTACAATTTATAATTATATAGGACTTTTCTCCTCATGCAACGTTTAGAGGAAAATAGTGTTTAATAAATTTACAGAGATTTCACTTATACGAAGTGCTATTACATCTTAGTATTACACTTGAGTTCTCACTCAATCTACCGACATAGTCCGATAACTCCCAAGTAAAGAGAGTTATATATTTCGCCAACCACCACTCGAAAGAGAAGCTAAATTAAGAATTAGGTGAATACATTTCTGGATTCATACTTATCGTGAATTCTTGTACTATTTGACACCATGCTCACAATTCGTTCAAATATATAATCGTGCTTCTTGGGAAATACAGTGAAACCTTTGTATATTCAATACATGGTTTACGCCAATCTATATAATTCCATGATTATCTTCGGTGTTCACCTGGCTGGTACGTTTCATCCAAGAAATTCAAGGGAATTCCAAGATGTCTTGAAAGGACTCTAGTAACAAATCGTGCTTCACCAACAATTGAGTCGTGTTCGGTGAACTTTAAGACTTTTTCTGATATATCAGAATATGCATGTGGACAATCTTGAATGCTATCTACCCCTGTAGCATAATCATACGTGCCAATAGTTCCACAGTAGAGTCTTCCGTTATTCGGGAAATAGAACACCCTAGATCCGTTTCTCATTTCCTGTGTTATTGATGAATATGTCAGTACGAATGACTCCCCCATTGCAATATCTCCCGGAAATAAAAACCAAAGGGATACAAATGGATCCTCATCTACATCAAAGAATTCATATCTAAATCTGGTTGCTTTATTCTTTGATTTTAAGAACTCCAATTCTTCATCATTGAGATAGTACACAATGACAGGAACATCTCTCAACTCGTAATATCCATAGAAGGTTTTTACCAACTCTGATTCTTCAACTTTAAGTTCCAAATAATTGCGGATGGATCTCATGAATAATCCTTCCTCTTTCCAGATCACATAATTGTCTAAGTACAATGGAATCCTGGTGTCTTTAATCTTTGGTACTCGTCTACCCTTTATGTATTCCTTTCTAATGTCGGTGTCCTTGGTGATATTGATGTATTCAAACCTTGGATTTTGGATAGATAATTCCTTTTGATGGTCAACTCTGAAAATTCTAAGCATGTTCTGCATTGAACTTAGTTATTATCATCTTGAAAATCAAAATAAAGTCCTTGCATGGAAATTTCCTTTCCTCTTTATACCATTTCTAATAACTTTCCATTCCGTTTTCTTACAAAAAAAACAACAAATTGACAGGGTTTAATCCATGTATCACGTAGTAGACTGGAATCTCCTAAAATACCCTTGATTAGTACTTATACGTGATTCAATCTTGGGGATTGTCAATATCAACGATGTCTTGCTGTGACGCTAATGATGGCTGTGTAATGAGTTGAGAAGCAATTCACATCTAGCCGAAAAGGATTGTTCTCAATTTAGTCGAGAAATGTGTAATTGATCAGTTTGCACGACTTAGTGATTCATTCTATTTAAGTAAGAGGAATTCTAATTTATAGTGATATAGAACTTTATAGTCAATCAACGTTTAGAGGAGAATTGTGGCCAATAACTTTACAGAGATTCCACTTGAGTTCTCACTCAATCTACCAACATAGTCCGATAACTCACAAGTAAAGAGAGTTATATTTCGTCAACCACCACTCGAAAGAGAAGCTAAGTTAAGAATTAGGTGAATACATTTATGGATTTATACTTATCGTGAATTCTTGTACTATTTGACAGCAAAAAGGTCTTTTTGGATTCCTCTATAAGTAATTAATGAGGGAATTCCTCCTCCTGTAAATACTCCTTATGTACATAGTATATGCAATTAGATGACACAATTAAAAGATGTAAATTAACTAATATCTAAGAATAATTATCAAATAACTTGTTATTGTGGTTATAGAAGATAATAGAGTTTGAAATAGTTATTTTCAATGGCAAAAAAAGTTGTTATATATTCAGAACAAAAAAGAGAAGATTAAATCTAAATACCAGTAAGAACTAATCTCTTGTAGCCACCACAGGTTCTACATTCTTCTTGATGTTCAGCCATCATAGCTTGAGCTTTCAATGGATCAGAAACTTCTTTTGGTTCTGGCCAAGACAAGTATTCATTGGTGTAGTTTGGAACGTAATCAGCTGGCAAAATTTCCAATCTCTTACCGTAGTTGTTAACCTTTCTCCAATCTCTGTGGACATTGTACAAAGATTCGGAGAAGTAAGCGAAACATCTGGAGAATTTCTTGGTGTTCAATTCACTTTGCATGTTTGGTTTGAAGTTACCGTATTCAGCCCAAGCTTCTTTTGGATGGGCCAAAACGTAATCAGTAGCTTTCTTGATAGCTTTAGTGAATTTCTTGATCTTTTCTGGGTTTTCAGCAATGAATTTGTCGTTAGCAATGTACAAAATAGTACAGAAACAACAACATCCCAATTCAGCCAATTTGTCAATTCTCAACATCTTGGCACCTTTTGGATCTTTGCCTTGTTTTTTCAAAGCTTCTTCCAATTCAACTTGTTGGATACATTCAATACCAATACCACAGTCAATCTTACCTTCTAAGATGTATTTAGCAACGTTCATACCACATCTAACGGCGGTGTAATCGTTTGGAGTCATACCATAGTGCTTGGTCAATTCATCAACTTGGATCTTACCGAATTCACCAACGTATCCAATACGTTTACCTTTCAAAGATTGGAAATCGGTAGTGATACCTGATCCTTCCAAGTAACAAATACCAGTAAATGGTTCGTCCAACAAAGAAGCAATGGAAGTAACTGGGAAACCTCTAGCTTTGGCGGCCAAAGTGTGGACCATAGCTTTCAAACCCATGTCAACCTTACCGGAACCGATCAATTCAGTGACATCGGATGGGTTGGATGGTTCCAAGATAGCGACATCGATACCTTGTTCTTTGAAGTAACCTTTTTGGTTAGCTAAGTAGATTGGAATATGATATGGAGCAACTTCCCAATTCAATAAGAAGGTGATTTTATCAGAAGACATTGTTGTTTCTTGATTGTATTGTAGTGATGAAAGAAGAAATAAAATCGATTAATTGGGGAGGATTAAGTCATGTATTTATAGTTTTTTTTTGGCAATTGAAAATGGGATTCTCCCAAAGGGAACGTGAAAGGGAAAGAATTGAAAGCTTAAAGGAGTACTCCCCCATTGTAGAATACCCAACAATTAGGTAACGATTTGTAAAAACATAAAAAGGGGGCATGCGTGGATGAATGCATTGATAAACTGATAACAGTCAAAAGTAAAAAAAAAATTCTAGAACAAAGGGGCCGGAAAGCGGAGAATCAACTATTACGAATAAGATTATTCTTGTATGGGGACGTTTCGAATTGCTGCAACAATGTTTTACCATTCACCCTTCTATTTGACTTCTCTCCTGCACGAGTGCTACCAATTTTGCCCGGATTTTATATTCTCTTATAAGTTCGATTGCAAACAAGCGCATACAATTTGGTGGCTGCACGCGTGTATTGTGGAAAAGAGTGAGCCACTACCATACATATTATTCTTTGCTGCAACGTTCTAAGAAGACTATCTGCAATCATCAGCTGTTATTTTTTTGGTCTTGTATATACATAAGGAGGTTAGACATGTGTGAAGTACAGCTGGCTTATTGATTTTGCAACACTTAGTTTCATTAACGAATCTCATAATCAAACTGGAGAGTCTAGATTAATATACCCTGTCAAGCCAAGAGAGAGAGTCATCCGTTAAGGGAACTATGATTCACAAAGTAATTGATGTTGGATCATACACAAAAATTGCTGTATCCTATTTATTGGTCACAAAAAAGAGAAAAACTAATATATGTACCTTACTTTTTTTTTATTCAAGTATGTAGTTACTTACTCACTATAGTCATAGCATGCTTCAAAAAATTCAGTTTCTAACTTGACAGTTTTAACAAACATAGCTTCGCATACTTTGAAGTCTTGTTCGGTCTTAACTACACGTTCAACTTCCGATCCCAAAAAGTTTACCCATTCTTCAAAATCATAACCTAAATGTAAATTAATCCATTCTTGATGTTTATAAGCTAAGCCTTCCTTTATGCCTTTTTCCGTGTTGTATTGAGCCCAGCCCAAGTAGGATTTTTCCATAACATACATAGCAGTGATAAGTTCAACATAAGAGGTACATTCATGGGCGAAATATTTCAATAATTGGATATATTTGTTAACAGCTGGAAGTGCTAAGTCATTCTCTCTTAATTTCTTGTTCTTTGATAAATCCGAATTTTCGGATAATTCTTTAAGAGTGATTGTGAAATAATCATTTTCAAGGGAAGAAACAAATCCAACTTGTTTACCTAAACGGATCGCAGCTTTAGGGAAATCACAGTACGCTAAGGTTTTACCAAAAACATTCAATCCAATTTGGAAAAATTTAAGATCTTGGTGTAAGTAGGTATATAACTTGTAGTCTGGAAGGGTACCTTGACATAATTCATTGGTCAATGGATGACTAATTGCTTCTTGGAAGATATCAGCGTTTTCGTTCAAAAGTCTTTCGATAACAGCCATTGTGTTTTTGTTCTTGTTCTTGTTAATGCTTGTGACGTGGTGTACTGTTGAATGCAGTTGGGGACCAATTTAAGAACATGAAAAATTAAGAGAGACAGAAAAAAAAAGTTACCCAAATGCATCAATTAAATAAGTTAATATAAATTATGATCTGATCGTAACGCACTCGATATGAATATAAATTTTTTTTGGATAAAGGTCGCGTTAGGGGATAATCCTCACAAGGACACTCTGGATATGCGCTAATAACGGTTTATGTATATATCCCATGATATCGAACGACTATTTTCTCCCAAGCATAAACGAAAGGCTAACACCAACCTTGATGCATTTAAAGTAAAAAGAATTCCCACATGTTGAATGCATCTCATTTATCCTAATTTCATTCGGCTTTAGCAACTATCAACCAAGTATAATATGAAGAACGAAGACTTCATCACAAATCAGACTACTGCTGCCTTTGACGAAGAGAACAAAAATAGCTCGGTAGATTTCACTGATGTGGAAACTTCCGACAAATCATTAACTAAAACTTCTCATGGTCCAAAATTCATTAGTTGGATCTACAAACTTGATAACTTGGGTGTTGAATCCACGGGTATCGAAAGAGTAAGTCCAGAAGAAAGGGAGAAACTTGCATTAACAACTCCGACATGGCATTTATTCCTTGAAACTATTGGTCTTTGGTGGGCTGCATGTGGTGGTCTTACCTCCATGTCCTCCTATTTCTTGCCAACCTTAATGTTTGGGTTGAATATGAGGGACTCTTTGGTTTCAGGTTTGATTAGTATGATCATTGGATGTGCTCTTGCTGCATATGCATCTACCATGGGCCCTAAAGCCGGCTTAAGACAATTGGTTACTGCTAGATTCTTGTTTGGTGAATGGGGGGTTAAGATCATTGCCTTGATTTCCATTGTTGGTGGTATTGGTTGGTCTGTTATTAACTGTGTTTTGGGTGGACAAATCCTTAATGCTGTTAATCACCATGTTTCCTTGGCTGTTGGTATTGTTGTCATCTCAGTTGTGAGTTTAATTATTGCCATTTTTGGAATTAAGGTATTGTTGAAGTTTCAAACCATATTGTCCATTCCTATTTTTATTGCAACTATCTTGTTTTACGTGGTTGTTTGTGAAAAAATTGGATATGTTCATGATTCCAACGAATTGATCAAAGAAGCAGGATATTCTTCCGCTACTTCACGTGGAAATTGGCTCAGTTTCTTTGCTATTGGTTATTCTATCACGCTGACTTGGCTGGGAGGTGCTGGAGATTATTATGTCATGTATCCTGCTAAAACTCCTTCCTATCAAATTTTCTTGGTTACATTTTTGGGTATTTCCGTTCCAACTATTTTTGTTGCAGTTGTGGGAACCATTTGTGGAACCATTGCTTTATCATACCAACCTTGGAATGATGCATACACTAACTATGGTGTTGGTGGTTTAATTGTGGAAACTTTCTCCGGCTGGGGTAGATTTGGGAAATTTGTCTCCATTGTTTTATACATTTCTTTGATCTGTAACAACATCATGAACACCTATTCCTGTGCTTTTGATTTCCAATTAATTGATCCTCATTTGTTGTATATTCCAAGATGGATTTGGGCTACGGTTGTTTTCGTCATTTATTTTGTGTTGTCTATTGTTGGTAGAGAACATTTCCTGACCATCTTAACTAACTTTTTGCCAATGTTGGGATACTGGGTTTCCATTTACTTAGCCTTGTTGTTAGAAGAGAATCTTCTCTTCAGAAATACTCTTGAAAGAAAAATGTTACACGAAAAAGAATTCGATGGTGTTTACGATGAATTATACAATTGGCGCAACTGGAACAGACCAAAGGGAAGAACTATGGGATTGGCTGCTTGTTTTGGATTCCTTTGTGGAGTTGCCGGTGCAGTTGTTGGTATGAATCAAGTATACTACCGTGGTCCAATTGCCAATTTGGTTGGTGAATATGGTGCTGATTTGGGCATGTGGCTCTCATTTGGGTTCGCTGCCGTTGGATACCCTGTCGTCAGATACTTTGAATTGAAGTATCTCAAGAGATAATTAACATAATAATATAATATGAGATGAGATGAGGATAGTAATAATAATAATAGAAAGATAGATAGAAAGAAATATATGACCGACGTTTATATGGTTTTAATATTAATGGTATATGAAATGATTTGATCCCTTAAGCCGAATGCGGCTTTAGTCATCTTACCTGATCTGGAACGCTTAAAAAAAAAAAGAAAAGAAACTTTGTGTTTGAAAAAAACGTTTTCCTTTTCTTCAAAAAAAAAAATTCTAAAAAAAAAAAATTTTTAAACCATCAGCTGAACCGCATCTTTTATAAGCATCGCTTGCTATCATTACACCCCTTAGTCCAACAAACAACGATGTCTAGATCCTTCGATGATTTTGTAAAGCAACAACAGCAAGCTCAAAGCAAGCCAAAGGGGTTTGGTTATAGAAATAACAATAACCAAGGCTATAATTATAACCAAAGTTTTAGCAACACTCAACCATTCCAGCCAAGTGGTCAAAGTTATCAAAACTACAATCAAGGTTACAACCAAGGCCAATATAATAACAGATACAACAACACTCAAGGTTCAGAAATTTCTACTCCAGCTAGTTCATTGCCAACCAGTGGAAGAAGCACTCCAAACCCAAACGCTTCCACCACTTCATTGACTTCATTAAATACCGCTCTTGCCAAGTTGAATGTCTCCAATCTTCCATTTGAAGAAAACTTGACCAATATTGAAAATGCATCTAAAATTGCTGAAGTTAGACCTGAGGTCGAAGCCATTGTTTCCAAAATAGCTGAAGAAGAAAGTTTATCTGTGATAAATGAATGGAAATTGAACGATATCTTGAAATCATTATTAAAACCAAAGAATTCTCCATTGGTTAAGGAAGCAGCTTTGTTGATCATTCAACAATTGGCTGCCAGATTCGGAGGACAAACTCCAAAGGAAGCTTATTTGTTACAATTCTTATCCACTGCTTATGACATGTTTACTGATAAGGATAAAAATGTTGTCAAAGCTGCCAAATCTTCCACTGATTCATTATATGGAATTTTCCCAGTTGAAGCGTTGGGATCTATAGTATTGGATGAATTTTTAGCTATTTTCAAATCCGGTGCTAAATGGAATTCTAAAGTTGCTGCCTTGGTGAATTTCGATAGAATAATTGAAGAAGTTCCAGCCGATGTTTTGGAAATGAAATTCATTAATGTTGTTCCAGTCTTGACTGATTTGTCTACTGATTTCAAACCAGAATTGGCTAAAGCTGGTATTACCACTTTGAAAAAATTCGTTAAAGTTTTGGATAACTTGGATTTACAAAACAAATATGAATTGATTGTTGACACTTTGGCTGATCCTCAAAAAGTCACTGATTGTATTAAAAACTTATCATCAGTCACCTTTGTTGCTGAAGTCACTGAACCAGCATTGTCTTTATTGGTTCCAATTTTAGACAAGTCCTTGAAAATGTCTTCTTCTTCAAATGAACAATTGAGACAAACCGTTATGGTTACTGAAAATTTAACTAGATTGGTTAACAACAAGAGAGAAATTGAACAATTCATTCCAATTTTATTGCCAGGTGTTGAAAAAGTTGTGAACAATGCTTCTTTGCCAGAAGTTAGAGAATTGGCAGGTAAAGCTTTGAAAGTTTTAAAAGATGCTGAAAGTGAACAAACAGATGGTAAATTCCACGGTAGAATCACTTTGGAACAAGCCAAGAATTTCTACACAGAAAATATCCCAGAAGATGTTGAAAAACCAACCCAGTTGTTGAAAGATGAAGTTTTAGCCAACTATTTGGGACTTGTTTTGCAAGTTGATGCTCATGTCAATGATTGGAAACGTTTGAAAGAATACTTGGTTATGGCCACCAGTAACGAAACTTATTCCGAATTGGTTGTTGCTCACCTTAAGCATTTGTTCAACCCAGAATCTGATTCTGAAGGTGATAATGACGATGGTTCCGTTGTTGTTGTCGATGCTGATTTCTCCTTGGCTTACGGTACTCGTATGTTGTTGAATAAAACCAAATTGCGTTTATTGAAAGGTCACAGATATGGTTTGTGTGGTAGAAATGGTGCTGGTAAATCTACTTTGATGAGAGCCATTTCCAAGGGACAATTAGAAGGTTTCCCATCTGCTGATGAAGTCAGAACCTGTTTTGTCGAGCATAAATTGCAAGGTTCTGAAGCTGATATGGATTTGGTTGGTTTTATTGCCCTGGATCCTGAATTAGCCAACGTTGCCAGATCTGAAATTGAAACTGCTTTGAAAGAAGTTGGTTTCCCAGATGAAAGATTACAACAACAAGTTGGTTCCTTGTCTGGTGGTTGGAAGATGAAATTGGAATTGGCCAGAGCTATGTTGATGAAAGCTGATGTCTTGTTGTTGGATGAACCTACCAATCATTTGGATGTTACCAATGTTAAATGGTTAGAAGATTATTTGGTTGAACATACCGAAATCACTTCTTTGATTGTCTCGCATGACTCTGGATTCTTGGACGCTGTTTGTACTGATATTATTCATTACGAAAACAAAAAATTGGCTTACTACAAGGGTAATTTATCCGAATTTGTCAAAGTTAAACCAGAAGGTAAATCATACTATACTTTGACTGATTCCAACGTCAAGATGGCATTCCCAGCTCCAGGTATTTTAACTGGTGTTAAATCCAACACTAGAGCTGTTGCCCGTATGTCCAACGTTACTTTTGCTTATCCAGGTGCTGAAAAACCATCCTTGAAAGATGTTACTTGTTCATTATCCTTATCTTCTAGAGTGGCAATTTTGGGTCCAAATGGTGCTGGTAAATCCACCTTGATTAAATTGCTTACTGGTGAATTGATTCCTCAAGAAGGTAAAGTTGAAAAACATCCAAATTTGAGAATTGGTTATATTGCCCAACATGCTTTACAACATGTTGAACAACATAAAGAAAAAACTGCCAATCAATATTTGCAATGGCGTTATAGATTTGGTGATGATCGTGAAGTTTTATTGAAAGAAAGTAGAAAAGTTTCTGATGATGAAATCGAAATGATGGCCAAAGAAATCGATATTGATGATGGTAGAGGTAAACGTGCAATTGAAGCCTTGGTTGGTAGACAAAAGTTGAAGAAATCTTTCCAATATGAAGTTAAATGGAAATACTGGTTACCTAAATACAACTCCTGGGTTTCAAGAGATGTTTTACTTGAACATGGATTTGCCAAATTGATTCAAAAATTCGATGATCATGAAGCTTCAAGAGAAGGTTTGGGTTATAGAGAATTGACCCCATCTGTTATCCGTAAACATTTCGAAGACGTTGGATTGGATGGTGATATTGCTGATCATACCCCAATGGGTTCCTTATCTGGTGGTCAATTGGTTAAAGTTGTTATTGCTGGTGCCATGTGGAATAACCCACATTTGTTAGTGTTGGATGAACCTACCAATTATCTTGATAGAGACTCTTTGGGAGGTTTAGCTATGGCCATTAGAGAATGGAATGGTGGTGTGGTTATGATTTCACATAATAATGAATTCGTGGGTGCATTATGTCCTGAACAATGGCACGTTGAAAATGGTGAAGTTGTTCAAAAAGGTAATGTTGCTGTTGATGCCAATAGATTTGAAGATAATGGAGGTGAAAATGCTTCCAAAGAAGGTTCTCCAGCTCCTTCTGCAGCTCCACTTAAAAAGAGAGTCGATGATGATGATTCTCCTGCTAATATCAAGGTTAGAACCAGAAAGAAGAAGATGACTAGAAATGAAAAGAAAGCTCAAGCTGAAAGACAAAGATTGAGATACATTGAATGGTTGAGTTCACCAAAGGGTACACCAAAACCAGTTAATACCGATGATGAGGAAGAGGATTAGAAGTTGTGGATATTGTAGAATATGTATCTTTTTAATAGAATTGGAATAGATAAACTAATACTAATTTGATTGCAAAAAAAAAAAGGTACGAGGAATTTATAGATTAACTTGGGATTATATATGTATACTTGGTCGTGTGAAGTGTGCTAAATTTTCTCTTGGAAGGCAAAAAAAAAAAAATAGAAACCAAATTTCACCGCGAACTTGAAGTCGATATTTAAAAACCACCTGTTTGCCAACATCAAGACAACCAATTATCACTATCATATACATCTAATAGACAATTCAGAAACAACATGGCTGATAGATATTCTTTCTCATTGACTACATTCTCTCCAAGGTATGTTTGATTAATCAATCTCATGACAATTCGTTTTTATTTTTATTGATTACAGAATTGGAGCAACTAACAAAAACTTCTTAATTTTGCCAGCGGGAAATTAGTTCAAATTGAATATGCATTAAATGCAGTTAAACAAGGTGTAACCACCATTGGTATCAAATGTAACAATGGTGTGATATTAGCCACTGAACGTAAATCCAATTCCCCATTGATCAAAAATGATACCAACACAAAAGTAGAATACATCACCCCCAATATTGGTATGACTTATAGTGGTATGGGACCAGATTTCAGAGTATTGGTTGATAAAGCCCGTAAATTGGCCCAAACCAATTACAAACGTATATATAATGAATATCCCCCAGTTAAAATAATGGTGCAAGAAATTGCTAAAGTTATGCAAGAAAGTACTCAACTGGGAGGTATCCGACCATTTGGTGTTTCATTATTGGTTGGAGGTTATGATGAATATAATGAAGTTTTCCAATTATATCAAGTTGATCCAAGTGGAAGTTATTTCCCTTGGAAAGCCACAGCAATTGGTAAGACATCAAACCTGGCCAAAACATTTTTGGAAAAAAGATGGAATGAAAATTTACAATTGGAAGATGCTATTCATGTGGCCCTTTTAGCATTGAAAGAAAGTGTTGATGGGGAATTAATTGGAGAAAATTTGGATATTGCTGTTATTAGTGATCCTCAAGAACAATTGTTGGGTTTTACTGGTACTGATGTTCCAGGACCAAGATTCAGAAAATTGTCGGCAGAAGAAATAAATGATACTTTAGAGTCATTGTAATAAAAAGAATGATTTTTATATGTTAGTAGTAGAAAGAATGCAAAAAATAAAAATATTTCATCAATGCATATACAAGATTAAAGAAAATGTAAGGAAGTTTATTTATCTATGATGAATAACTAAAACTAAAAAAAGAAAAAAAAGACAGACATACAAAACCAATAAATAATAGACAAGAAAACGAAAACAAAAAGGTAATTAGCATTTCCTTGTCATTGAAGTAGCTGAAGATTCTAAATCTTTGGCAGGTTTTGGAGTTACATCACCATTTGCATCTTCATCCAATGCTCTTAATCCATTATCTTTAACAAAAACAGAAGTTAATACACAAATGGCCATCAATGGAATCAAAAAATAAAAGTAATTTCTTAATGCACTTGTATATATCCCTCTAATTTCTGTCACTTGTTGACCACTAAGATCACTAATATCGATTTTTTGATAGATGTGATTTTGAATATATGAAATAATTGTATCAGACAATGATGTTTTATCATAATCAATGCCATTCAAGTCTTTTAAAACTGAATTACTAACAATTGTGGAACCAACAGCAATACCCACACAACCCCCTAATGATCGCAAAACGTTTCTTGTTGAGATAGCAACGGCTCTTTCTGCTTTGGTACAATTTGCTTGTACTGCAACCATAGAAGGTTGGAAAGAAAATCCAACCCCAATACCCATGATCAATAATATAAGCACACAAATCCCATCATTTAATGATTCATTCCAGAGTACCAATAAACAACAACCTAATAACCACAAGATATATCCAGCAGTGACAACATAAAAGTAATGACCTGTTCGGGTAATTATTTGACCAGAAACGATTGACCCTCCAGCTTGAGTAAGCACTAAAGGTAAGACAAATATCGAAGTATGAAGTTCATCTTTACCTTTAACAATTTGGAAATAATATGGCATGTAATAAGTAAAACTGAAATATGCCGCTCCAAAACAAAATGTAGCAGTGTATAATAAACAAAGTGATTTGCTCTTAAAGAGTCTTAATGGGATCATAGGTAATTTAGCCAATTTCCATTCCACACCTAAGAACAAGATCATCAACACACCACCAATTGTAAACATAATGATCACTATATTGCTATCCCACCGATAAGTTGAACCACCTCCATTCAATGGGATTAACAATAAAGTTAAACTAGCAGTTGCCACAAGGATACCGAAATAATCAATACTCTTAAACTTTTCCTTTCTTGAAATAACATCATCTAACTTCTTACTACTCTTAAGACAAAAAAAGAATATGACATTAACAACAAACCCCAAAGGTGCCAAAAAATAATAATAACTTCTCCAACTACTTTGTTTAATAAATGCAGACATTATAAATGGACCAATAGCATTTCCCACTCCAACGGAACTTCCTAATATCCCTTGATATTTTCCTCTATCTTTCAATGAAACAATATCACTTAAGATCACCATCAGTAATGATGATACTCCACCATTACCTATCCCAGCCAAAGCCCTAAATATATAAAACTCGACTCCATTTGTTGCCACTGAACAAGCAATATCACCAATTACCAAAATCATCAAACAAGTCATAATAACAACTTTTCTACCAAATATATCACTCATACGACCAAACAAAACTTGACATACAGTATTGGCCAATAATGAAGCCGAACCCGCCCAATTAATTGTTTGTTGTGCATTCAAATCACGACCTATATCCGATAACCCAACTGTTATACCTGTTTGATCCATAAATGAAACCAAAGTAGCTAATGATAATGTTAATAATATAATAACGATTTGTGATGTTGGTAATATATTACTATGAGCATCACCTAATTTATCAGCTAATGCCTTTGCTTCAACTCCACCTTCTTTACTTCCTTGTGGTTGAGTGTCTCCAGTAATAGTTGTGAGACTCTCTTGGGGAGTTCCTGGATACAGGTCCTTTTCATCTGTCTGAAAAGTAACTGTTATATCTTTGTTTGTTTTAGTTTCGTTACTCATTGATTTTTAGTTTTGGTTAATAAACAAAGAAGATTAGAATAGAATAGAATATCTAATTGTAATTCGGAAGAGAAGTGTAGAATTAAAGAATATAAGCGTTCTTTATATATTTGAAACAATATGGCAATAACTACTCATATCTATATTGAAGGGATAATGTACAAAACTGAAAAGGAAAAAGAACCAAACAAGGATATTCTTTTAAGGGACTAGGAGTGGAAGTGGAAGTGAGAGTGGAAAAATTCGGAATCGAAACACAGTGAAGAATGAATGTCAACTATACACAATCTAAATAGATGAACAATGGACTTCAAAATTATTAATAATAATAATAAAGGAATGAAGGAGCTAGTTCTCTATAGAGATTGTAGTAGTTTAGGAATTTTTCAAAATTGATTGTTCCAATTGGTTATGCCCAGGATTCTTTTTTTTTTGAATTTTTCCACTTTCAAATAATCTGCGTTTACATTCTTTTATTTTTTTGTTTTTTCCTTTTCGCAGTAAAAACAACGGCGCTTAACATTGGTGGGTGGGTGCAATTAGCCGATTTTGCAGTATAATTGTAAAATGAAATATTACACTTTGCCAACCCACCCAACTCTCTCCCTCCCCCCTCTCCTTTCCAGAACTATCTCCGACGATGCATATCAATAGTAAGAGATAGATGAAGGGGTTATAACTTAAATATCCATGGAAACATGTCTCCTTGATTACAGCAAATGGTATATTTTTATTATTTTTAAAACCATTTCTTTTTTGGTTCCACTCATGTATTGTTTCATTCAACAATCGGGGCTGTGAAGTTATTGGAATTTGTTTGCTAACCATTCAGATAGATTTCGGTGTCTCAAGAGAAAGAGAAAGAGAAAGAGAACGAGAGAAAATACTGCCAATCTGTTATCCAAATAAGCCACCTCCTCCTTCAGCTAAGCGCCAACATTATTAAAGTTATTGTTCTTTATTCCTTTTTGAAATGTATTCTCTTTCCCCTTGGAACACATACTGGCAAGTGTGCTTTTTGTGTGTTTCTATTTTTTTTTTACCTAGATTTTCCTATCTATACCAAGAAAAAAAAAACTGTGTACTTTTGTGAAGAATATTTGATAACGATATAACCATATACATTCCTTGTGGATGATAAGGGGATATTACTAAGAGGAATACAACTAACTTTTGGTCTAGATTTGTTCCCTTCTCGTAGATTTACCTAGTGTGTACATGTGTGTGGGTATGTATTTGTGTTTGTTTTTCAAGTTTGAAAAAAAAAAAGAGAGCTCACTAAAGATGGGAAGAGATGATGAACACGTTGAACAGGGGATATTGCAGTTCCGTTAGTGGCTTTGAAATGTATACATACATATATGTGTGTTTGTGGTGTTAAAGGGGATATTTTTTTGCAGCATTTGTCTAGAATCTAGAAAAGGATGGAAAAAGAACAATGAACTTGTTACAACTTGAATGAACTGAAATTCATCATATATTGCTATGAAATAGAGCCAATTAAAGAAAGGAAATTGGCTTTGGTGATGTTGGTGTTGGTGTTGACGGCGGGGATCGGAATAACAAGAAGTACAAGGGTCAATGGAAAAATTATGAAGTGTGTCAATTCGGAGAAGCTTAATGCATATGAACCCACATGCTTTCATGTTCAATTTGTGTTGTTCATGAAAACAATAGCAGTATAACCACTTATTTGTTGAATTCAACTATTCCATTATATTTCATTTTGCTTTATTTTTTTTTTTTCATATTGTTTCTGACTTAGTAATTGTTATGGAAGAGCCATTATAATTAAATGTATCAATCAACCAGAGTAGAGTAAACCGTTGAGATATCCCGATCCGAAGAGCCAATAATTGGACGGACTTTTACTTTTTACTTTTTTTTTTTTTTTTGGAGCCTTACTTCTAAAATCCATTGTTGCTATCTCTATAACAATCTATTTCATTTTCCCCTTCATTAGGAATATGAACATATATTCCCTTGTTGCGCAAAATAACAAAAGTTTATTCCCAACACAAGTCAAGCCAAGACAAGAGAAGGCCACACCCAACCTCATCACCTGTCAAGTAGAAGAAATGGACTACAAGGGTCAAACCACAGAGGTATAAGAGTTTAAAGTTTTTTTGACAGTGTTTTTGGCCAAGATATAGATAAGGAAGAAATGTTTCTTCCGTCTGCGAGTAGGCAAGGATTAACCGCCCCTCTCTTGGCACTGTAATAATTATGTCAAGTATTTTATATCCTTTTACATTTGTACATTTGCAAAAAATGTTGTTATTGTTATTGATTTTGTGAAGCCGTTCATTCCAATAAGTATCAAATATAACATCCCTCCCTAAATCATAAACATCCTAATATCTAAAAGAAACCGAAATACCGGAGGCTTGAATTATTTTTTATTTTTTTTAACGAGTTCAACAGAATTTCAGATTTCATCTCTGATTTTCAGCGGGCTTAACTTGAAAATAAAATATGGTTACACATTGTTCATGGAATTTCCCTATTATCCCTTTATTCATTATATTCCTCCTATTCCTTCCTCTTGTCTCTCTTAACCTCATCAGTAAGCCTCATAAAAAAAAAAAATTGTGGATCTTCTTCTCCCTTCTCAGCCATTTCTTTTGTGTCAACATGCTTTGCCATTGTTAGTTGAAAACCTTAGGATTATCTGATGGAAAACTCAACAAAATAGTACAAAACTTTACAAAGACCACCTGGTGGATATCTTAGAGGCTAAGCTATTCTAAAAAAAAAACACGTAAACTATAACGCTACTAATTAATTGCGTTTCACATGCATGAGCCATGGTGGTTTGTAGATCATCATTATGGTTGAACGTTAACGAAACAGAATAAGAGTGAAAGCGAAAGAGATTTTATTATGGTCGTCTCCCTTTCGACAGTGGCTATGTAGGAATGTTATAAAAGATGTCGGTCTAACCTGTAACGGTGTCCGATCTCGGGGCAGTGCAAATAAATAGAAATCCGAAACATCTACAGTAACAGGAACAGTAACAGCCTCACTTTCATTCTATTATAATGAAATTGACGAGGTGTGTTTCAAAACAAAGAAATTCATTTCTATTCATAATTGGACATATCAACCAAAGTAACGATCCCAACTTCATCATAATATCCTCATCTCCTCTATTGTTCTCATTTTACTTATTGATCTCCTTTGTTGTTTTTTTGTTTTTTGTTTTTTGTTTTTACCTTTTTCCGTAACGGGGGTTTTTCATTATATTCACTTAGGTATGATTAATTATTCATCCCTTTTAAACAACAACAACTACCTGAAATTCATTCATGTGAGTTGAATTGCAAAAACTAGAGAGAGAGCAACGGAAACACAAAAAGAAAAAAAAATATAAAAGTGCAACCTGCGCATTGCGCTTTTTTAGCTTTCCTATATTAAATGACACAAAACACACACGCACACATACACAAGGGAATAATAGTAACCATCAATCAATCAAGATACACTCAGAACAGAAGTTAATAAGTCCAATACAATTACAATGGTTTACTTGTTGATACTATGAAATACCTGTGTTTTTTTAATAGAATTATTAAAAGAATTAGCACTCTTCTACTTCTTCTACTTCTTGTTCATCATCTGAAATTTGCTTTTCTTTTTAC
Organism: Candida neerlandica; assembly: GCA_030557875.1. Taxonomy (NCBI): domain Eukaryota; kingdom Fungi; phylum Ascomycota; class Pichiomycetes; order Serinales; family Debaryomycetaceae; genus Candida; species Candida neerlandica. Next base: position 33,717 of record JANIWD010000062.1, on the reverse strand, counting down.
TCTTTTAAACTTTTTGTAATTATAAACCGTTTTCTTTTTTTGCTTTTGCTTTTGCTTTTGCTTCTTCTTTAATGGTAATTACATAATGAAGGAATGAAAGAAAAGGAGGGGGCTTCATAACCTATATACCTTTCATGTATTTTTTGTTACCTTATTTTCCGTTAACAGGATTTTTTAAAATTTTAGAACAAACGAGCCAAGAAAATTCAAACAAACTCTTCCTTCCTTCAAGGCGTTATCAATTATTCCTTTATTTCAATTTATCCGATCATAACCATCCCAGTAATAGACCAAACAAAGAAAAGGGAAAAGGGAAAAGGAAAATAAGTGTGGTGGGAGATAAATAGCAAAAACTAACAATAGCATTTATGTTTTTTTTGTTTTCAGTAAGGCACATCAACTTGGATATTATATGATATGAGCTTTTAGAGAAAGAGACGGTTACCGTTACAAAGTAATTAATGAAGTGATTCTAGAGTTCAAAACCATTAAAAACAAAAAAAAATGTTTAAAAATTTACTTTTTCATTGATTTGATTTGATTTGATTTTGAAGATGATATGCATTGGTGTGTATCTCTATCTGAATTTATTGTGGATTGATTTTGTTTTACTTTGTTTTGAGCCTTATGGTGGTTACATTACATTACGTTATGTTATGTTATTGGTTCCTTACTTATTTACTTTCCACGTATACTCTCACAAGACAGTTCATTTGGGTTTTGCTTATCATAGATGTTTGAAAAAAAAAAGACATGCAATCTTATCTTATTGCTTATCCACACATACACATACACAAGATATTCTTTTTTTGTTCTCCTTAAATAAAAAAGACCTCCATGGATTCATAGAATTGCAAAGTTTAAATATTAGTTACAAAACAACAATTACAATTAGATATATATATTATTAAAACAAGTAGATTCGGATTACTGGAACTTTTTAAAAAACTAACATAAAATAAAAGAAGAATCACAAAGAAAGGGAAAGAGAAAGAGACAGACCACGATTAGGCTGGTCAAATATCCCCCTTTATTCGATTCTTCACTTTTTTTTTTTGTAGTTCGATGTTTTATTTTTTTCGAAATAGTGTAACGATTTCCGTAATTGTGTTAATTTTGCTTGTAAATTGGGCAATACATCCAATTCTTACACCAAATGGGACATGTATCTCTCTTATAACCTTAACCGAAATAATTTTGAACATTGAATGGACCAATATCTATCATTCGATTCAACAACCTGTCTAGAGCTGTCGATTGTGAAATATAGCACAATCTTCAAATCGTGAAAAGTTTTTCCAAGCATTTGGAATTGAAGAATCCATCATCTTCATCTTTTCGTAGTTTTTGAAATACATCTTTTAATTTTGTTCATACAAGTTGTTGATATTTTCCAACATTTGCAAACTAAAATCATCGTAAGATCAAATCTGCTAGAATCCTATTAACTAATAACATAATAGTTGATTTGTTTGAGGTAATTATTTTATCAACTCTTATATTATCGTCTTACGATAATTCCCACTATAAAAAAAATAAATTTTACTGTCGGGGGGGATACTGGGCAAGAGATGCGCGGTAGGGAAACAGGAATAAAATCATGTCAGATCACCATCAAAAAGGTACAAAGTGAAGAGAAATACCAAAATAATAATAATAATAATAATAATAGTAATATCGTGTCCTATAAGATATGATTGGTAGGGAAAAACTGGTACCTCAATTATAAATTATTAACAGTGAACAATCAGTTAACTTAGGTTCCATTTCACTATTACTTATGATACATACTAGCAATCGTGTAATAAAATAAAAAACCTTGTTGAATAGATTAATAGGTGAATGATACGACAAAGGCTGTGTGAGTAATTGTCAAAAATATGAATTCTTTTTTTGTGGGATGATTAATTACAATTCCTAATCCCCCCTTAATTACCTGTCAGAATATGGGGTAATTAGCGGATATAAAATAATAATAATAATAATAATAATTGGGGTTATATATAAATAGATCTTGAATCTCCCACCCAAACTATCTCAGAGAGAGGTATTCCTCTTCCTCCTCCTCCTCCTCCTCCTCCTCCTATTCCTTCTCACTTTATCAATCCACAATGTTAAAACAACGAAAACCATCCTATAACTCCACTGATTCATTTGATGATTCCGATATGGTAGACAAATCAGTCGCCGGACCTTCTAATTCCAACATCCCACCCACCACTACAATTCCTATTATAACCAAAGAACCAAGTTATAAACCCCGAATGGAATTAAAGAATTTCTCACGTCATTATTATTCTGACGATCTTCATGAATTAAAATTCAACACCTATCAAAAATTTATCCATGGATTAGGATATTTTTTTGGAACATTTGGGATGTTTATCTGTATATGTTCCAACCCTTATCAAATCATCTCCCAAGGTGAAGTGGGAATAATTGAAACTTTTGGATCCTTAACTCGAACAATTGAACCTGGATTATATTATATAAATACGTGGTCGGAAAAATTAATTCGAGTTTCAATAAAAATTAATATTCAAGATATCCCAGGGCAAAAATGTTTAACGAAAGATAATATAAGTGTGATATTAAATTCCGTGGTTTATTATAATATAATTGATCCTATAAAAGCAGTATATGATATTTCAAATATTCATCAAGCGATAATTGAACGAACGCAAACGGTATTACGTGATGTTATAGGAGGGAAATTATTACAAGATGTAATTGAAAACAAACAATTAATTGCAAATGAAATAAAAGATATTATTTGTAAGTTGACAATTGAATTAGGAGTTAATATTGAAAGTATATTAATTAAAGATTTATTATTACCTCAACAAATTCAAGATTATCTTTCAAAAACAACCGAAGCTAAACGAATTGGGGAAGCAAAAATTGTCAGTGCAAAATCAGATATTATAGCCCTGAAATTATATCGTAAAAGTGCAGATATTTTATCTTCAAAAACGGCATTAAATATTAGATTTTTGGATACCTTGGTTCAATTAAGTAAAAATTCAAATAGTAAAGTTATTTTCTTACCTCCTTCCAATCTGGAAATTGATCGAATGATTTCTAATTTTAATGAAACAAAGCCAAAGACTACTACTACTACTAATTATGAGAAAGAAAAATTTGGGGATTCAGAAACAACTGATGATGAAGATCATGATTTGAATACTGCACCGATTATTCAAGATCAAGTTCCTCTGTCTTCTTCATATTCTGCTACTACTAGAAATATAGTTGATACTATGGCTCTACAAGAAGCTATAAGGGATTAGGGTTAATGATGGTTATTTGTCATTTGGTGTTGTTTAAAAAATTGTGATTTGATTTTTTAAATTGCAATTGGGTGCAAAATTTCTGAGAGGGTTTTTTGTTAAATAGGAGATTGATTTTATTACACTATTTTTAAGGTTTAACGAAGAGAGAAAAAAAGGTATAAAAGATTAATTTAACCAAGAGGTGAGTAACATGTGCATATTATATATATTACAATTGCTCAGCAATAATCCGAAAATATACAGATCTTTCCTAACCTAACCACATCTAGCAACAAACTAACTTCTCTTTTTTCTTTTTCCCAGTCTACTTTCAACACCCGATATCGATTTCTCCACATAGTTCAACTTTCCTGCTAGATGATGCAATATAGATCTTATAAGTTCCTGTTTGTATAATCCATTGTTGAGATTCAGGATCCCAAATACTTAAATCTCTATGCAAAATATTGAAATAAACTTTAGTTGATTTCCCTGGTTCTAAAAATACCTTTTCGAATCCTCGCAATACTTTGGGAGGTGAAGCTAAGATTGTTCCAGGGAATTCAATATATAATTGACTGGTATAACCTCCTTTAATCTTACCTTCATTCTTAATCTCAGCACTAACCTCATATAAGACTTCCCACAAAGCAGAATTTCCTCCTAACCCTCCTCCTGCCAATGGAGGACTGCATGGTTGATCTGGGTTATATTCTCGAGGATATTCATAGCTATCATCGTCATCCAACGAACGAACATTTTCATTATACAAATATGGATATATAAATCCTGGTGCTGGATCACAATCATCGTGAGGGAATAAAGCATCTTCGGGATCACAAACATCATCTTCAACTGTCTTAATAACAGGTAAATACTCTTGTGGGAAAGGTAAATATTCCGAAGGGGGGTTGATTTCGGTAATCTTCAAGTTAAATACTCGGAAATTGGTATATGATAACCCAAATCCAAATTCAAACCTTGGCTTGATGTTATGTTTATCAAAAAATCGATAATCCAAATAAATATCTCGGTCAAAGTTGTCTTGGGGAGCAATTTCACCCCCTAAATCATCAATAATAGGAACATAATGTTGTTTTTTTCTTGCCATTGTAAATGGAAGTTTCCCCGATGGGTTAATATCTCCAAATAATACATCGGCAATTGCCTGTCCAACAAATTGACCCAATGGAGCTGCAAACAACACAGCAACAACATTTTCATTTTCTATCCATTTCTCCATACTTACCGGTCCTGTTGAACTAACGATAACCACGGTTTTCTGGCATTTATCAGCAATTTTTTCAATCAATTCATCTCCATTGTGCCATAATGATAAATTTTGTCGATCACCAAAGTTATTTTCCCGGAATACATAACCTTCTCCTGAAAATGAATTAACAAATACTACTGATAAATCTGCATAATCAGCTAAATCCCCATTTGTTTCACAATCCCAGTTGTTACTACAATAATCAACCACAATCCCACGTTCACGAGCTTTTTTTGCTATTGCTTCATATGGAGTTATCACAAATGGATTCCCTACTGCGGCTGATCCCCAACCACTTGTCAAGGTACCTTCCACACATCGTTGATCTTTACAATTAAATCCACTTGGGTCAGGTCCAGCGCCTTGTCCTGAAATAAACAATCTTCTGACCCCATCTCCTTTATCAATTGGTAAATTTTTTCCACTGTTTTTAAGCAACACGATACTTTCCCTGGCAACTGTTAATGCTGTATTGTCACTAAATTCAGATCTTGCTTCAACGTGCCAATTCTTTTGTACTATAGGACCATAATGTTGGTAAGGGAATTCTTGGCCATAAGTGTGATGAGTCCACGAACTGAAATTGGGAATTTCATCTTCGGCTGGTAATTGAACACTTTTAATGGCAAAGAATGGGGCTAATATTCTCATGGCCATATCATCTAATCGTGATTGGGATACAGTTCCATTATAAACTGCCCTTGTCAATAGAGGGCCCCAATATGATTTCCCTGTTAACCAATCATCAAACACTTCCCCGGGCATACTCATATCCAAACCAGCTAATACTGAATTTACACCTGAATGTTGTGCACCCCAATCTGATACCACAAATCCTTGGAATGATAGTTCTGATTTTAATAAATTGTTTAATAAATTTGAATTTTCACAAGCATAAGTATTATTTACCTGATTATAAGCACACATTAAACTTCCAACCCCAGCTCTAACGACATTTGCAAAAGGCCAAAGATAAACTTCATGCATGGCCCGATCACCAATATTTGAACTTATGGAACATTGTAATTTATCCCATCCATTTTGATCCCATTCACCAACTTGACGAAAATGTTCTTGTTCATTACCTATTAAATGTCTTGCAGTTGCAATTACCCCTTCATCTTGCATACCTTCCACGGTTGCTGCTCCACCTACACCTTGTAAATATGGATCAGCACCAAACGATTCCCAATTTCTTCCCCCGGCAGCTTTTAATCCCATGGGACCAATAACAGGACCCAATGCAATATGTACTCCTTTTTTTTTATGTTCTTTTCCAATGGCTTTACCTCGTAAATACATCAATCCTTTATTGAAAGTTGCCGCTGCTGCAAGACCTGAAGGGAAATGGGTTACAAAATCAGTAAATCTTACTCCATTAGGACCATCTTGAAGACATAAACTTGGAATTCCTAATCTTGGTACACTTCCGGTATTACCAACACATGGACCTGATCCCCATCCTGTACCTGTGGTTAAATTGACTTTTTCAGTAATTGACATTTTTTCAATCACTTTACGTGCTTTATCAAATGCTTTTTGCCATATTCCTTCAATTCTTCCTCCGAGCGCTATATTAAATAAAAGAAAAGTATGTTAGTAAAATCCTTTGCCATTGATTGAATTATTGATAGTTTATCTTCATTTGTTCTTTTTTATTGTTTTTTTTTTTTGGAAACATACGTGATGGATAAAAGTTTATAGAACAGAAATAATCCAGTTGATCTTCAACTTCAAACAATGGGGATTCGGCATGTTTAGACCGTTTTTCCAATATTGATCCATGATTTATTGATGATGAAGAATTGGTGAATTTAGAATTGAGGGTGAAACTGATCTCATTATATGATATTGTAGTCTTTAATATGATAAATAAGTGTATTATTATCTTTAGTAAAATCATTGTTGGTTGTCTGAATCAAACATGGGTTGCCAAACACAAAAAAAAATAGAAAAAAAATTAACCGCCCAAGAATAAATAAAATCAAGAAATACATTGTAAGGTTTTTCTATCAGGGAGGAAGATTTTTTTTTTTATTCTTTATCTTCCGTTTATTAGACCAAAAAAAAAAAGAACATACAACCTATATATCTTTCTTCTTCACGTACTCATACGTGCTGTGACTTGAACTTGAGTGACAATATTTGGAGCAGTATTTGAATTTTCAATATCTACCAAGGTATTTGATCTCTTAATCGATGGACTTGATGGAATTGATGTATTAGAATTGTTTAAGTGGGTCATAGGTTTGGCTATAGGTGATTTGTTGGTAGTATTATGATTTGTATGTAATGGAGAAGTTGGAGTTGATAGTAACGAAAGGGATGTAGATATAACAGTATGTGATAACTCAAACTTTTTAACCCTTGGTTCGTCGTCAATCTTAACTTGGGCAAAAGCTTCTAGTAATGTATCATCAGTACTATTAATTGTAGAAATCAATGTTGATGTAGTTGTACGATTCAATACTGGTGCCGGTGCTGCCACTGGAACTGGAGCTGGAAGCGATGACTCTTGTGGTTGGCTGTTTGATTGTGCTTGTTGTTGTTGTTGCTGCTGCTGTTGTTGTTGTTGTTGCTGTTGTTGTTGTTCTTCTTCAGACAATAAATACTTTTCCAAGTTCTTAGCTGCGGCTTCTGCATCAAGTAACATTGCCTTTTCAAAATAACCCGGTCGTGAATCATCAAGTTTCATGTAATTCTTATATTTGACCCCATTAAACAAATTAAATAATTCACTTCGATAATTTTTAGGTAATCCATTCTGGGATAAATAAATATTTTCCATTTTTGTTTTACCATTCTTGTATAAAATAACCAATGGTTTCATTGCTTTCAAATTAGCTAATTTATTTCTTCGTAGATCAATCTTTTCCAATGCCGGGATATCTTCTATTCCTGTAAGATCTACCAACTTGTTATTATTAAAATTTAATGTTATCAATTGGGTCAAATTTGTTGGTAAATTCTTTAACGAAGTTAAATAATTATCCGCTAAATTAATATATTTGACATTAACTAGTTGATCCAAACCTAGGGGTAATTCTTCTAGTAAATTATTCGACAAGTTTAATTTCACCAAGTTCACCAATGGTTTGAAAATATAGGAAGGAATTGAAGTTATTGAACTCTCAGATACTGTCAACTGTTTTAGAAATGACCATTTAGAATCAGGTAATGATTTGTAATCTTTGGATGATGATTCAAGGTACATATCTTTCGGTAGGGATCCAGCCCCTGATGTTGCAGTATTTCCTCTATCTCGCTTATATCTAAACATATCATTCATTTCAGTAAAGGTATCATCAGCTGCTGTTGTCATTGCCACCACTCCATTTGTTGTTGTAGAAGAGGAGGATAAGCCATATTCATATTTCTTTGCTTTGGTATGGGATGAAGAAGAAGAATTAAAACTCAGTCTTCCGGATTCATCATCAATAACTAAATGAAAAAGCACTTCTGCCATATCACTAATTTTGGACTTTCTAATTATCAAGATTCTCAATTGTTCACTCAAAACATGCCATCCGAAAATTTCATTTGGTTCATAATCAACCATTTCCAATACTTGTAAATTTTTAAACATTTTAATTGGAACCGATGTATCACAAGGATATTCTTCATATGAATTAATACTACTTATTTTTGTTTTGGGACTTAATATTAAACAAGGAACTTTTGTAAATGATGAATATAAATATTTGATGTCTTTATTGATAACTTTTGGATCTTTACTTATTGCAGCTGATCTCCAATATACACTTGCACTGGATACAATTGATTTCATGGAATTTATGGAAGAAATGGATCTGGTATCACTTTCAAAATGTTTTGAAGATCTTGCATTATTTGCCATGAATGATATAAATGTTGGTTCATGATTAGGATTATCTAATTTGATATTTAAAGGACCAACATCAACTCCTAATGGGGATTGTTCTATTCTTTCTGTGATATAATATAAATGATGAATGGTAAAACTCAATCTTAATGGTTTGACTTTTAAAGTTGAATTTCTGTGTTTACTAAAACAAAGTAATCCATTTGCCAATGCTTCTTCATTCTTTTTGATATAAGTGGATAATCTTTGAATGTATTCGTCTCCTTCAATAGAGTTGTCATGGTAACCGAATGTGCCCATGACTGTAATGAACTAAGAACTATGATGAGGAATAATGAAATGAAATGAAATGAAATATATATATATATATCAGTTGGTTTTGGTTTTAATTATTCTTTTTTTTTTTTTCTGTCGTTCTGTCGGATTGTTTTGATTTTAAATTATTGTGGCAGAATTCTTTTCTTATTTTTGATGTATGTATGTAATGTCAATGTGCAGGAACACGCAAATTTCACAGGAGAGAGAGAGAAAGAGAAAGGAGGGGGCCGAAGAGAAGAGGAAGAAAGAGCGAGAGAGGAATAATATTAAGAATAATAATAAGTCGCTAAAAAGTACCCCTTTTAATTCTGTGTAAGTTAGTAATATCAAATAAAAGCCATTTTTATCAGTTAGCTAAAACAAAAAGGAAAAAGAAAAGGAAAAGGAGAGCAATAACTATCTTATCCTTATCAGTTCTCTCTGTCTGTCATCACTTCTTTACTTTGTTGTTGTTATCCCTTTCTTTATCTAAACGAATTTATAATTAGAAAATTTAGTTTATATTTATATATATTTATAAGAATACAACTTGAAAGATCCACATCCGAAATAAAACTAAACTAGAACAAGAACAAGAACAAGAACAAAAGCAAACTAATTAAAACTTCTAACTGAACTACTTTGATCATCATAATGAGACGTACTTTCAATTTGACTTGTTCTATCATTTGCAGTTCGAATACTATTGGCATAATTACTATTGGCAGGTTGAACACTTAATCTCTCCATAATTGATGCTGGTGGGATTCCTGCTGTACTGCAATTTGTATCTATACTTCTTCTTCTAATTCTTCTTGTTGAGCTTGCTAATGTTACTATCGACTCACTATCACGATCAGGTACACCGGAGCCATTCAAAATCAATGTCTGATTATTATTACTATTATTGTTATTGTTGTTATTATTGATATTGTTATTGATATTGCTACTGCTGTTATTGGTGGTAGGAGTGGCTGTAGCACTACCAGTAGTGGTATTGGTAATTATGGGGGCAAAAGTATAATTAGTAGGAGTAATTACACTAGGGGCTAATGAAGTTTCTGCCGTAGAAGCAATTAAAGAATTTTGATCATTATTGGCCTCACCACTTAAAATTGAAGGTTCTTTTGTTGATTGAGTAGATACAATGGATTTCAACGGTGTGGTACTGACATTATCACTATTTATATCATCTATGGAATTTTCATCATCATTATGTAGTGATTCCAACTCATCAGTAGATTTATTATTATTGCTGTTGTTGTTTTGACTCCTTGTATCGGGTGAATTTCTTATATTTCTGGAATGTGAAGGTCTAGGGTTTCTGGTAACATGGTTCAGTCTGTTTGGATTTGTCGTGGTTGTGGTTGCTCCTGTTCTTGCTCCTTCTCCTGATGGGGTTGTTGTTGGGTTTGCTACTGTTGTGGTTGTTGTTGTTGTTGTTGTTGTTGTTGTTGTTGTTGCTGCTGCTGCTGCTGCTGGATGGATGGCAGTTCTATTTTGGCCCTGCATTAATCGCCTTACCCAACCAAATCTATTTCTTGGAGTCTGACGTCTGTCATTTGTATAATTTACTTTAGAAGTTAGCATGGTGTTTTGTTTTTGTTTTTGTTTTGAAATATAATTAATTAATTAATTAATTAAAAAAACAAGTATTTTTCAAAATAATATATATATATTTACATACCTTCATGAGTGGCCATTGTTGATTATTTAAATACTGAAGAAATAATGAATAATATAATGTTGGGGATGAGTGAGTTTGTATGGTAAAGGAATGTATATTTGTATGTGAGATTAACGAATTACAGAAAGTGTTTTGGAAAGTGTTGGGGGGGTGGAAAAGAAAGAAAAGAAAGAAAGAAAGAAATTATGGGGAGGCGAAGAAGGAGAGTGAAAAAGAGAGGAAGAGAGAAAAAAAAACAACCGGCAAAATAATTGTTTCTTTTATTACCACGCGTGTATCCACACGCCCTCACCGCCTTCACCGCCTTCTCTGTCCGCCTTCTCTGGTCCAAGGATATTTTAATTTGGTCGCTTTCTTTTCAAATCGATGTGCATCACATCACCCCGACACCGAACCAGAAACCAGAAACCAGAAACAAAATAATTTCTAGAATATATAAAACAAGGGGGCGAGGAAGAGTAGGATGAGGAGGATGAGGAGGATGAGGATAACAAAATTTCATCAATTTATAAAAAACAATTTATTACTTTCTTCTCCACATTAATTAAACATTAACTAAATATCTTGTTATTGTTGTTATTATAGTGGTAGTGGTAGTGGTAGTGGTAGTGGTTGTACCATTACATCATAGATTGATAACAATTGTTTTTTGGTTAATAAACTTTTTCTATTATTATTATCCTTTCGTTGTCGTTTCAAGTTGAAATTTTGTTTTCGTCTCATTCTAGAATATTGTAATGTATTGTATAGAATAGAGTAGTATACAATAGTAAGGTACACCTATCCATCCCACTCACACTCACACAGCCGCCTCACTTTAATTTTCTTTTTTTGAAATACTAACGGAAGGGAAAGAAGATGCTGCATGTAATAAATAAAACAAAACTCACGCAACACATTAACAGAGATTTGAAACACACCCATCAACTTGTTTCATATTGAAAAAAACTTTCATCAAATATATTGTTTCAGGGAATTTTAGTTTTGATAATTGTCAACACCCACACCCCTCCCTATCTCCCCTTCGTATTACATAACTTTATTCTTCTATTGCAGAGGTTATGAGTGATTAAATAAAAAAATAAATAAAATAGGTCCAGAACAAGGTCCTGACAAAATAATGACGCAGGTTTTAAAACTGTTTGGGGTTTGGGTGTGGGTGTCAAAAAGTGAAAACTTTCAACGAACATCAAATCATATGATTTGGTCAAGTTGAGTTTCTCTTGTAGTTTAACGGTCAGAATACGCGCTTGTCACGCGCGTGATCGGGGTTCGATTCCCCGCAAGAGAGCATTTTATTTTTTTTTTTCAGCTCCTTCTTTAATTAGTATTAGTGCGTATTATTTACGATCATTTGACAAAAAAAATAAATAAATAATTTAAAATAATTTTTTTTGCAGCAACTGATAGTGATAATCAATGTAATTATTGATTGTTATATACATATATGAAGTGAATAATTCAATTTTTTATGAGATATATATGATATCATTGTAGTCTGTTATATTATGCAACTGTTTTCATTCTTTCTCTTGTTCTTTTATTTTTGGATAAAATTTGATAAATACTTTAATTAAAAAAAACTATAGTTCAATTTGTTTCATTTTTCAAATTTTTCAAAAACTCGTATATATATTGGCATGACTTAAGATATGTAATATTACTTATTATAAAATTGCTAACAAGATACTACCAATCATACTTAAACCAACAACATATATCCCCCCAATTTTACCCACTTCATTAGTTGCTGTAGTAGCTGTATTTGTATTTGTTGTTGTTGTTGTTGTTATTGAACCAGTATTATTATTACTACTATTGCTATTACTATTATCAGCTAATCTTGCACTATACCAAGGTAATGGAGTAATCATAGCACTTAAATCACTCATAAATGCCAGATCAGCAGCTAAGGTCGTATATGAATCTCCCAGAGCTCCCCCTGATTGAGTAATTTGTTGGGCTGTTCTTAATAAACCTAAATTAATTGGTTGATCAGCAGTACGAAAATATTGAAGATATTGTTGTCCATTACTTGCAAGATCTGATACAACTCTAGTTAAAAAATCAACTTCTTCTTGAATTGATTCTGATTGTGAATCGGATTCTGCCATGATGGTAAGGAATAAAAATGAGAATATGTAAAGGAATTTCATTATGAGGAGGAGTTGGATAATTTCTTTGTGGCTGATAATAATTTAATGTATCTTGTGGTTTTTTTGTTTTTGTTTTGTTTTGTTTTGTGAATCTAAGATACGATATATAAAATCTCGAGTTATGAGTTATGAGTTATGAGTTTGTGGTGGTTAAATGGTGATTAGTGAAGGAAGCAGGATATTATAGATTTCAGATTGTAGGTTATGGGGATATTTTATACTGGGGATAGTAGTGGTTATTTAAGATTTGGGAAAGTTTTAGAGGCGCAATGGAACAAGAAAAAAAAAAAGAAAAATTTAAAGAAAGCAATTATTAATCAAGACCAAGAACCAAGACCAAGAACCAAGACCAAGAACAAGAAGAAGAAGAAGAAGAAGAAGAAGAAGAAGAAGAACAAGTAGAATAGAATAAAACCAAAAACACTCTTTGAAATCATGAAAATTCAAAAAAAATGATTGATGATAGTTGATTTTTTAATGGATAATGGATAATGGCTAATTAATTTCGTGACACAAGTGGGCGCAAAAAAAGTAGGCGCAAAATAAAAGTAGGCGGTAGTGAATAATAATAATAATACATACTTTACGACGCCAAAAACTTAACTAACTAACTAACTAAATAAATAAATACAAAACTGTAAGGTTATTTATAGGGTACTTTCTTTAATTGTACCATCCAGTGGTAATATCATAGTATCCTAATCCTTCTCCAAATTTTGTGTGTGGTGTCAGCTAGCAAACAATATTCTCCACGGCGAACACCACAGATATATATGTGTGTGTGGAGGTATGCTGTCTACATGTGTGAAGTTAACGTCGTAGACTGATTGTGCAGCTCTTACAATGAACTAATTATCACTTTAATTGATCTTTTATAATGCATTACCTTACCTGCCAAATTACCACTCATCAGCCATTCATTCGCAACTATATATAGCCAGCTAGGCCACAGCAACCTTTAAGCGTATCCACACACGGCAACGACCCAACATGGGATAGCAAACGCAGCTGTCGCGATTAGAAGCCCAATGAAACCAATAGCTTCAGTTAAATTCCACCTGAATCTTTTATTATTATTAGCTTTGATTAGTTTAATTTTATCTACAGATATATGTGGCGATTTATTTTGTTTTTCTTCTTGATACCTTAATACTAAACTGTAGATTGTGACACATAAAGCAATTGAAATTGCTAACCAATAATTATAATTTTGTAACATAAACATATTTGATTCAATTAATTAGTGGTATTTCAGATCTATATTATAATTGTAGTAGTAGTAAAAGAGAGAGAGAGGGAGAAGTCCAGTCCTATGTTAAATAGATCAACAACTACCACGTTTATGACGCCAACTCACGTGGCCCCTCTAGGTCTCCTACCTAACAAAAAACCTTATTATTCCTCTTTCTCCTTTCCGCCCATTCACTTCCGACGGATATCGATCACGTGATTAGAACGGATATAACAATATACATTTAGATATTGTGTAATTCCACACAATTTAAATCCCAAAAATGGACTGATGTCATCCAATTGCGGTCATCAATTTTTTTTTTTTTTTTTTTTTTCGCTTGTTGGTTTTTTTGTTGGTGTGTGGATGCGGGTTTGTGGATGATGATGATGATGTTGATAATGATAATGATAATGATAATGATGTTGATTTTGTTACCAAGGTGTACAAAGTTATCAAAAAAAAACAAACAAACAACCCCCCAAGAAGTTATCAAACTTAGAGCGGGATTATATACAATAAATAGTTAGTTATCTAAAAATACTAAAATTGTTTATTTAATAACCCATGTTGATGTGTGTGTGTGTGTGTATATGTAATCTTTCTTTCTTTCTTTCTATGTAGAAATCTTTAAAGTATATATATAAATAAAAAAAACATCCCAGAATTGAATTTAACTTAACTTATAACTTGATAATAATAATAATAATAATAATAATAATAATAATAATAATGCATATAGTAAATAAATTTACCCTTCCCCGAAACTAAACTAATCAAAAAAAACAACAAATAAGAACAGGAAGAAAATGACTTAATGAATTAATGAAGTAATTAATGTGAATGATTTAATGATTTAATTAATTAATGATTTAATGAATGAATGAATGAATGAATGAATGAACTTTGATGGGAAATAATAATAAAAATAAAAAGAACAAATTAAACTATCATCATCAACAATTAATCATTATTAATGTTAAAAAAAAAAAAATTCACAATTTCTTTGAACTTGGAGAAAATGAAGTGGCAGTAAAAGCATTAAAACGTTTCTTATTTTCTACTATGCTAGGTAAGAAATCATAATCATCACCAAAACTCTTAGCAACATTTAAATTATTTCGAGTAAACATCGATGATGAATTTGTTGTTGTTGAATATAAAGGTATCATAGAAGCAGTTGATGATGAAGTAGTTGAATAAGAACTAATAGGTGATCCTGAACCGTTACTATAGATGGATGAGTTGGATAATGTTGGGGAAGAATTATAGTTGTTGTTGGAAGAAGAGATGTTGTTGTTGTTGATGTTGTTGATGTTGTTCAAAATGGTGGCGCTGTTTGTGTTGTTGTTGTAAGACATCATGATTGTATTCCAAGTTCAACAAAAAAAAAAAATTATTGGATATGTATAAACAAAGTGTATATGGTAGTGGAAGTAGGAAGTAGATGTGATAAAGTCAAAGTAGACTGGTATTGGTATTGGTATTGATAATTATATATATGTAAATGAAATAAGAATGATAAAAATTAAGGAGTTAAGTTTGAGATGATTGTAAAAATGGAATGATAATGAGACAAATAAATATAAATAAGAAAAAGAAAAATATAAAAATAGGGGGAGTAAGAAAAGCAAGCGACAAAGGTTTTGTTCTTCCATTCTTTCTTTCTTTTTATCGCCAGGTGGAATTTGTGAATTGCTTTTTATTTCTTTCTTGCTTTGTTTGTGCACATATACACGACACACGTTGTATTTTTTGTACTCATTGTATTTTTGATTACCTTAATTTGTTGGGGAGACAGAGACAGAGAAAGTAGTGCACATACGCACATACGCACATACACATACACATACACATATCACCACCACCACATCCAAGTTTAAATCATTTCTTCCATTTACCCTATTTATTCTATTTTGTACCTTTTTTTACTATTGTAAAGACAACCAACCTTCTCTCCACCAAGTATCAAAGCTTATCCTAAAATAGCATAATGAGATAACAGGATAGGATAAGAGAGGTAAGAAAGATGAGACAAGCACGGGGGGGTTGGTATCTAACCTGCATGCATTGTTGTTTTAGAATATATTTAGGTCTCGCCTGAATCTTTCACTTGCGATTGCGATTGTGATTGCAGTTGTGATTGTGATTGTGATTGAGTGATTAGGGGTAGATAGATGATTGGTGGGTAAGTCGGATTGAGCGATTTGATTTTGATTTGCTTGCATTGTTTTGTGCGATAAGCCCAAAAATGTTAGAAAAAGGAACGACACAAATTCAAAAAGAAACAACAAAAGAACAATTAAACAAGTACTAGAAGTAGAAGTAGTGGAAGAAGAAGAAGTAGAGATATGTTTCCCTATCTCCACCCAAGTGGGACATTTGTTAAATGGAAATAGACAACCCATTAATTGTTAATTGTTAATTATTGTTAATTGTGGAGTGATGACGTAAAATCAAAAACCAGTGTGTCCTTTTTGTCTTTTCTTTTCTTTTCTTTTCTTTTCTTTTTTTTGACATTGATATTTACATATAATAGTCACACTTTTTTTTTCTCTGTAATAATTCCACTTCTTCTATTTTGTACCTTTTATCGCTTATAGGCAATTCCAACCGTTTGTAAGTATTAACACTACCACTACCACTACTTCCACTCCCACTACAATTACACACAATGTTCTCTATCGTACTTATTTGTTCTCTGAGATATACTTTATTTGTTTAAACACCTACCCCGCCATAATTATTAATGCTTCTTTTTTTTTGTGCTTGCAATATTGCGCTTTTTCTGGTTTGTAACTAATGCTGGTTGAATAGAATAGATTCATTTGATGTTCTTACTCACAAACAAGTGGTTGTTCTGTAACAACTCACCATAATGGATCCCTCTTATCTCCCACAACCCAACCCACCTTAACTCAATCACTGTCTCTCTCTCATAGCATTTCCCTTCTTCTAAATACTTCCTAAGATTAAAGTGTCTATATACTATAATTTCCTTATTCCGCGCTACCAATTTATCTTGTGATTGTCGCATCTTTTTTAGGAAGGTTTTAATTAATTTTGATATAAATTTTTCAACCTTTTTTTTTATTTCAAAAGTAACATAAAAAAGCATCCGTCTCCATTCCAATGGGATATATCAGAAGAAGAAGAAGAAGATGATAATGAATTAAGTTATTCACTCCAATAGAGTTCATTATCATTATATACACATATACACCTTCCACTAATGGATTTCTTTTCTGCAACAACTTTACAATCAGAGTTTAAGAAATCTTTAATTAATCATCATAAATCATATAAATTGATCAAATTATCCAATGGATTACGGACTTTAATTATATCCGATCCTTTAACAACAAATTCCACCTGTTCAATATCAATTAATTCTGGGAGTTTTAATGATTCAATTCTGGGGATTTTAGGATTGGCTCATTTATGTGAACATATGATATTTATGGGATCAAATAAATATCCTAATGCAAATGAATTTTTTAATGTATTGAATTCATTAGGTGGGAATACAAATGCATTTACCATGGGATATTTAACTTGTTTTTATTTTGAAATTGTTATGAATTCAATTGAAATTGATGATGAATTGGGGTTGAATAAAATTCTTGATATATTTGGGGAATTGTTTAAAAATCCTTGTTTTAATGAGGATTATTTAATTAATGAAATTAATGCTGTCCATGATGAACATCAATTAAATATGGTTAATGATGATAAAGTATTGTATCATGGTTTAAGATTATTAACAAATGAATTGCATCCATTTAAGAAGTTTGGTACCGGGAATAAACAAACTTTATTGAATAGTAATAACAATGATAAGAAGAAGTTACGACAGGAAGTTGTTAAATATTTCCAAAATAATTTCTTTGCTGAAAATATGACTTTGGTGATGAAGAGTAATTTATCATTAAATCAATTGCAAAAATTGGTTATTTCTCATTTTCTGGATATACCAAAACTGAATAAAACAACAAAAAGATTATCATTAAAGAATTTAACCAAAAGGAAAAGTACCAGCACCAGCACCACCACAATAACAACTAACACCACAACAACGACAACTACCACCAATACTGCATCAGACCTTACAACTATAGATGTTTTTACAGAATTTAATAAAGTATTGTTTATTAAACGGGAAAATGTCAAAAAATTACGATTAATATTACCAATTAATAGTGAACGAAATTCATTTTATGAAAATATTTGGTGTAATTTAATTGGAGATGAAACCAAAGGATCATTATGTAATTATTTAAAACAAAACAAATTAATTACTTCAATGTTTATATTTATTCAAAAAATATCCAAATTGCAAAATATTTTATTAATTGATGTTTTAATGAATGATTTATCCCAATATTATGTAATTATTGAAGCAATTTGGGAATTTATTGATCAAATTCTTCATACTGATAAAGATAAATTATTACAATGTTTGGATGAATATTCTCGAACATTTAAATACATGTCATATTTCCAACAAGATGGATCTTCTTCATCTTCATCATCATCTATGGATGAAGTGTCAAATTTATCGGAAAAATTATTAATGGATGATGATAATGTTCCAATAGAAGATTTATTATTAGGGGATCATTATAAAATCCAAGGTAATATTCAAGATTTTAAATATCAAACCAAAAAATTATTTGATAAGAATAGATTAAATATGATTATTTTAGCTGATAATTTACCTAAACTGTTTAATAATCAACCTTCTGTAATTATTAAAGATTCTTTTTATTTATTTGATTATCAAATTTTAAATTTTATTAATTTTCCAACTAAAAGAAATTATCCTTCATTTTTTATATTGCAAAATAATCAATTTATTTCATTATCCCATGATCAATTGGATAAATTAATTGAATTATCCAAGAATTCCCATAATCATCAACAAACAGCTCAACAAGCACAACAATTGCTTATCCCGGAAAAACAAAACCCAAAACCGAAATTATTAGATTATTCGAAAAATTTTGAATTATGGATTTCAGAACGGGATTCAAATGATGTTATGATTAGTTTATCATTTCAAATTATACTTTGTAAAAATTCCGTTATGAATTGTATTTGTATGGAAATGATTGTTGAAAAATTAGGACAATTGTTGTATTCCGAATTTTATCCTGGTGAACTTGCATTATTTTCATGGGGAATTTATCCTAATTATGGTATAACCCCATCATTAACATTTACAATTCGAGGTCCCACAGTTGGATATCAAAC
This sequence comes from Candida neerlandica, assembly GCA_030557875.1. NCBI lineage: Eukaryota > Fungi > Ascomycota > Pichiomycetes > Serinales > Debaryomycetaceae > Candida > Candida neerlandica. The sequence continues at coordinate 14,707 of JANIWD010000062.1, read as the reverse complement.
ATATGTTGGGAAATTTATTGATCGAGTTTATACTATATTAATGAAGGAGATTCGATTAATTGGATATAAAGAATTTGTTGGATTAAAAAATAAATTACGAAATGATTATCAAGAATTGCAAGAATATGGAGAATCATTAAAACAAGTACTTGCTGGTAGTACATTATTATTAGAATATGGAATTTTTACAATTGAAGAACGAATTGATGCTTTAGAATTGATGGATACTTTGAATTTAATTACCATACTGAAGATTATCGAATTGGATTTTAAATTAACGAAAATATTAATTTCAGGAAATATAATTGATCATGAATTTGTATTTGATTTGAATAAATTAATTAATCGATTAACAAATCATTTAAAAATTTATTTAGAATTTCCAATATTTCCTCAACCTTCAAGTATTGTTTTGAAAACAGGTAGGAGTTATCAATATTTAGTTGAAAATTCAAATAAACAAGATTCAAATGATGTGGTTTATTATTATATTCAAATTTGTCAACGTCAAGATGAAATTTCAAAATTTTTAATTTATTTTTTATCTTTTTTAATCTCCCATGATATTCATTATAAATTACGTACAAAAAAACAAATTGGATATATTGTTTTAAGTGGAATTCGATATAATAAACAAACAATGGGAATTTATATTTATATTTCCAGTAGTAGTTTTACATTTAATGAAATTTTACAAGAAATTAATCAATATTTATTTGAATTGGAATTGGAAATTTTAAATATGACTCAAGATGAATTTAAAGAAAATATTAATTTATTTATTGAAAGTTTAAATAACCCCCTCCTGGCAGATCAACAACAAGGATTACCGGAAAATATTCTTTTTGATACTCCACCAAGTAATCATAGTGATAATTTTATTGATAATGGATCGTTTGATTTACATAAAAATTATTTTGAAAAAATCGTTACAAAAAATTATCAATTTGAAAATTCAATCCTCAAAGGAAATGGAAATGGTGATGGAGAATCATGGATTGAATTGATTAATTATGAAAAATTTATAAAATTTTTTCAAATTTCAATATCAATAAAATCTTCAATTCGATCAACATTATCAATTTTTATATCATCTAAATATGGGAGATCAATTCAATCAATAAATGAAACCCGACAAAGAATTCATGATTTATTAATTCAAAATAATTATCATTTAACAAATTTACAAATTGAAACGTTATTGAATGATTCCGGAAATGATTTAATAAAGATTATTAAAAAATTACAATCTTCAGGTTATAATATTCAAGTACCTCAAAATGATTCAAAACTTACAAAACCTAAAAAGCATTCCAAACTAGCCATGTTACTACTATTATCCTCTTCATCAAGATATAATAGTAATACTGAAGGTAAGAATTCAATTAGTAAATTACAATCTATAGCTGTAGAAAAATTTGGATCCTTATATTCAAATAATGAAGTTATGATTCAACCAATTGATGTTGATAATAAATTACAAATTCATAATGAATCAAAACCACTGATTATAAATTATAATACCCATAACAATAATAATGGTTATTTATCTTATTTAGAAGAAAATTTTATCCTTCAAGATGATGATGAAACAGTTGATGATTTAGATATGTTGTTGTATTAATTGATGTGTGTATCTATAAATTCCAATGTAATAATACTCACCCTCTTCTCCGCTCTTACAGTACATCTTGCATCCTTTAATAAATGGAATTATTCTCATTCATCAAATACATATAGGTTCAACCTGAAGTTAAGGGTTCCTCAACCTAATCTAACTTAACAAAATGAAGAGTTATTATTTTTTTTTTGCGGAAACTCTAAGGCTGCAAAAAAAACCCCTTATCATGATTACCATCACCATCATTATCACCTTATCAATTCTATCTTCAAAAGATATTAAAAACAATGATACTTCCATTATTAATCCTTTTTATAAACTTCCTTCCTCTCATTGAATGTTCACCTATTCCCGATGGTCCTGTTCCTGCTTTTCCTCTTCCTCCTGATCAAGATGATTTCTATATCCCACCTTCAAATAATTTCACCACTTCTCAACCAGGTGATATTCTAAAAATCCGTCCTATTCCTTTTCCAATCAAAAGTATCTTTTCTATTGACCTTCCAATATCGGAAACTTGGCAAATCTTATATCGATCTCAAGATTCATATGGATCTCCAATTGCCATTGTAACAACAATTATCAAACCTTCTTTATCTAATACCACCACCTCAACAACGACAAATTTTAAGAGGAATAAAATTATTTCTCATCAACCATTTGAAAATTCTCCCCTGATTAAATGTTCTCCTTCATATGCATTACAAACCCCAACTAATTTTGAAACATTTCAAATTCAAGCGGATTTAGTATTTATAACAGGGTATTTACATCAAGGATATATAGTCAACATACCGGATTATGAAGGTCCAAAATCATCATTTCCTGTTGGTCAAGAATCTGCATTTGCAATTCTAGATTCACTTCGAGCTGTTAAAAAATTCCTTAATTATACCAATAACAATGATAATGATGATTTACAATTTGGTTTAATTGGATATTCTGGCGGTGGATTTGCATCACTTTGGACCAGTATGATGATTAAATCATATGCCCCAGAATTAAATATAGTTGGAGTTGTATCAGGGGGTACAATTGCAAATATAACTGGATTTATAAATCGAATAAATGGTGGTCCTTATTCAGGATTAATTATTAATATAATGCAAGGATTAAGTAATGAATATCCTGATTTTAAACTTGCTTTAAAAAAATATCAACTTGAACATGGAGAAAAAATTGAGTCATATAATTGTTTATTCCCAATTGCTGCAAAATATTTTATGGAAAAAGTTATTGGTGATGTATTTGAAAAAGAAATTTTTCAAGATGAAATAATTAAAAAATATATTTCCATGAATAATCTTTTGTCAAGCACAGGGGAGGAGTTTATACCTCAAGTACCAATATTTTTATATCATTCAAAATTTAATGAAATGTCTCCTTTTAAGGAAGTTGAGAAATTGAAAGAAATGTGGTGTAATAAAGGAGTGGAAGTTGAGATTGCTGAGGATATTAGTTATAATCATATGGTGGAAGCATTTACTGGGATGCCAGCGGCAATTACTTGGATTGAAAATAAATGGAATTTCATCACCACTGACACCAACACCACCACCACCACCACCACCACCACAAATACTACTATATCAAATTGTAAACAAGTTTTGAGGATTAGTAATCTTGAATATCCTGGGATTACTCCTATTTTAATGAATTATTTCAATACTACATTACAAATTATTTCCGGCATTATATCATCATCATATTAAGAGAGTCTATATATCTATATATATATATATATATGTATACATAATTTATAACTATGTAAAAAAAATAAATGTCATGAAGGATATCTTGGAATAAAATTTGGATCAGTGGAAGTTTCACTTGTCGATGGATAAAAAACTCTTGGATCATTAAGAAAAGCATCCAAAGATCCATTTGAATCCACTTCAGATATATAACCTCCTTGTTGAGCACTATTAAATAATAAATCAGTTTCAACTTTATTTAAAGCTTCTTTAACTTGTTCATATTCTCGTCTTGGTAAAATAATTTCAGTATTTTTCAATTTTGAAATTAAATCAAAAATTTGTTGTAAAAATTCAAATCCAGTTGTATCACCACTAAGATTAATTGAATCAATTAATCCTGTGGCCATTGTTAATAATTTAAATCCAACACCAGGTCCATTGGATTCAAATGCTGATAAAGGTAAATCTTTAATTTCAAATAAAAATTGTTTTGCCATATTTAATGGATAATTCACCAGTAAAGAAACATTAAAATCATCCAATAAATTATTACTTCGAGTTATTTTCCATGTTAATGCTTTCATCCAATATTTACTAACCATAATATTTGCTTTTTGAATATCAGGTGCAACAGGGGAAATTCGAATGGAATCCAATTCAACTTGAATTTTATTTAATAAAATAGCCGCTTCCGGTGGCATAGAATTGGAATCATTTAATTTTAAGAAATTATCAAATATTGTTTTCAGAGGGATAGCAAATACTCGTACTAATTGTTTAAATCCTTCAATCAAAACCGAATATTCTTCATCATTTAATGAAAACTCTCGTATTGAATTATCAAGTACCAAGGGAATAGAATCATCCAAACACATAAATCTTTCTGTTACCAAAAGTAAGAAATATATTTTTCTCATTCTATGAGCTTCAGCAATTGGTTTGGCTTGATATGTTGATTCATTATGTAATCCCATTACTTGGGCCATTGTGATGGCTTCTCGTAAATAAATCACTCCAGCTGATTTATTCCCCTTGTTAACTTCTGCCACATGTAAAAAAAATGATGTTAATAAAATATCCAAATTTATTGTACTTTGATAATTCATATATGTTCTCGCCCTTATACAGTCTTTTTTTTTATTATTTAAACTAAAGCGCGAAATTAGATGACACAATTAATTGTACACTTATTCATTTTATTTGTTTGTGACTATGTACAAATATTTGTGTCCATATTAGTTTAAACAATTAGGTCAATTGGTTCATAAAAAGAAAAAAACACTGTACATTCACCAACAAAATTTAGATCTTTAACATTTTGTGGGATACAATATAGTACATTATTGGAAATAAATGCAATTTGATTTAATATGGCGGCACTTATAGCACATGCAAGGGCATAAGCTGAAACATCATTCTGTGCCACACGAGCAGTTATTTCCGCTATAGAAACCACGGGCCAAATTCCATAATACCAAGTTTGATAACAATTTAGACATGGTAAGACTTTTTCTAATGGGAATGCAGGGATAAAATGATCGGATTGGAGTTGTTGATATCTTGAATCGGATTCATTCAAGTTTTTAATTGCTTGTCGGGTTTTTTCATGGATTTTCTTGGGTCCACATTTTTTTCGAACTCTTAGGTTGGTACATTCTAAATTATGGGTTACACATCGTGAACAAGGTACTTGTAAATCACATTTAACTTTCCTTATACTACATGAATCACAGGGACGTGTGTAAGGGTTTCTTTTTGACATATTATATTTCTTATCCTTGTTCCTTGTTGTGTGTTTCTAATAATTACTTTTATGGAAATATTATTATTATTATTATTATTATTTGTTTTTTTTTTAAGGGTTTCCTTTTTCTTGTTGTTCTGTTTGTGTTGCAGTGAAGATATTTCAATAAGATAGTTGTAATATTTAATATGAAAGGGATCTTAGGTTGTGGTAAGTCTATCAGATCTGAAATAACAAAGAAGAAATAAGAAGACTTTTGTTGTTCTTTTAGTTTTTTAGTTTTTTCAGTTTTGATTTTTTTTTTTTTTTTTTAATCCTTTGTTCTTTCTTTCTTTGTTTCTTTCTTCTGTCTGTGAGTTCTTTGTGTGTGTGTGGTTTGGTGCAGATGTGTGGGTTTTATGATTGTGTGATGATTATTAGACATACCAACACCACTAAAGAAGATAAGTTGCATAATCGGCTGAGGTCATCTCACAGCACGACATCCAACACAACACGAAATGCCGAAATATTAAATAAGTGAAAATAAAACAGGGCCGAGGAAAGGGAACCCGAACAAAACACGATAATATCCGACTTACAGTAAGATTTATTTGTATGTATTCATGTATGTATGTATGTGCATGTATGTGGGTGAACTGTTTCTGTTTATTGATTACTGGTCATTTACTGTTTAATTGCTCTCTACCACCTTTATCAATGACCAATAGAGCATAATGCACGGTTCTTTTTTGTTATACTTCAATAATAACTGACCTAAAAAGTATGCAAGAAAAAGTTTGGGGTATGGTTTTTTTTTGTTTCTGATTCTAACTATTGGATAAGGCATTTAACTCCGCCACTTGCTGTCCCTCACATCTCCTTGAACGGAGTACAGTTGAATTGTGTTTTTTGAGGTGAGCTTGAAAAAAGAATGTCGTGTGTCGTGTGTCGTATGTCGTATGTCGTGGATATGTCTCGTTTCCACTTAATAAGACGTGCAATAAACGGCAATTCACTAAGTCCTGCATAAACAACATCTGTAATTCAATTTTTTTTTTCTTAGCATTTTGTTAAGCAACAGAGAATCTCTCGTAGTGTCTCACCTGTTGAGGGAAAGGCAGACGTCTGGTGATTATCAGATCTGAACAAAGAATAGTTTTTGTTGTTTGATTAAGGAACCATCATCCCACATTTTACTCCAGTTTGAAATTTGCATACGTCATAATTTCCCCACCACAAGATTGTTTTTCTTCGTTACGGATTAGTTCTACCCGTATCCGCATCTACACAATTAAACATTAGCCAAGAAGCAATCACAAATCACAAGATAGTATGATATAAATGCTGGCCAAACGCAATAGATCAAAAACAGGATGCAAAAAATGCAAAGAACGTAAACGAAAATGCGATGAGACTCATCCCACATGTAAATTCTGTCAAATGAGAGGGTTGAAATGTGAATATGAAATGAAAATATTAAACTTGACTTCATTTAGAGTTGAAAAACCAACCACCAAAAGGATAACTACCAATACTAAAACAAGGACCCCCACACCCACACCCACACCCAAGGTTAGAGCCAAGGTAACTAATGATACATCATCAATTGTCTTGTCGACAGATATTATCCCTCTACCGACAACAACAGATCTACATTTCCCTGAAACCACATTCTCCCCTACATTCAATCTAAATGCATCATCACCTTTGATACTTTATTTGGATGATGAAGGAATAGAATATGTGAAACAATTTGAACGATATGCCAATTTACTTTCATTGAGTGAAAAAACAAATTATATTAAAAGTACCTTTATGACCTTGGCATTTTCAAATGAAGCCATTCTGAATTTATTAGCTTCATGGGGAGCTACATTTCAAGGTGATCATGATATGGCAAATAAATATTTGATTCAATCAAAAGGATTAGTCAAATCAAGTCCGGCTGATAGATTCGATTATTTTACAAGTTTTGCATATAATTTAATCCAAATGGCCATATATATAAATCAAGGAGATACAGAGAATTGGTATAATGTATTTAAAAAATGTGAACAATTAGTACGAAATTACGGAGGATTAAAAAAATTCATTAATGATTTCCAATTTTCTAATGATTGTAAATTCTTGATTTCAAATTTCCAATTCTATGATGTTATGTCAAGTGAATCATTGGCAAAGGGAACTACTTGTACTATGGAAAATTATCATAATTTATTCAAAGGCCAGAAACTACTAGAAGGTGATTATGGATTGGATCCTTATCAAGGTTGTTGTCAACCAATTTACCTTCTATTGGGAGAAATAATGAATGTTTATGTTGAGACCAAACGAAAGAGAGAGGAAGTTGTTCATCTAGAAGATCCCAGAGAAAGAGTAGAATTATATAAACATGTTGAACAAAAAGTTAATTATTTAATTAAAAGTATTGATAGTTGTCATCCTAGTTCATTACCGGAAGATGTTGAAGATCAACGACTACAGCTAGAATTATTTAAATTATGTTGTATTGCAGGGAAGATGTATGTTCTATTATATATCAAACAAACACAACCCAAATCAAGTGAAATTCAACTACTACTACTTGAATCGATCAGTATAATAGACAAGTTGATCCAGACAAAATTGGCAAAAAATCTCAGCATGGTATTGCTAATATGCGGAATCACCGCGGGTAATAAATTTGACAGAGAAAACATCAATTCAAAATTTGACATCATTTACAACAAGTATAAACAAGGTAATCTAAAACGTATATGGGAAATTGTTAAAGAATCATGGAACAGAAATCCACTTGGGAATACTTGTATAGATTGGTTAGATATTTGTCATGACTTCAATTGGAAAATATCAATGGTCTAAAAAAAAAAAATTGACCAGTGCAGTGCAAAGCTTATCTAAATTGTATAAGATTACTAATATACATGATTATTTATTTCTTATTTAACAAGTCAGAGACTCTCTATCATGAATCAACTTCCCTTGCCAACTATAATATTTTGACATATCGACATGATGTTTCTTCCCTGTCCCGGACTCATACATCGAACAACCATACAAAGCAGCATATGGTGGAGTATACAAATGTAACGAAACACTAACTTGATCTAGCAATGGATTCGATATCTTATGCAACCCAATTGAATCATTAATATATCCCACTTGATCCCTTTGCAAACTGGATTCTTGTTTGATTTTCAACTTCTCTCCTTCATGATCCGGCACGTCATAGAGATGTTCAACTAATTCTCCAGATAAGATCTTCATACAACAATGAGCATCGGCATGATCATGAATTGCACTGGATTTACCTGGTGACCAAACCAAGATCAATAAATTGGCATTACCATTAAGGTTGATTATACCATTACGGGAATAATTCCTAGAACTGTCATGTAATGCGAGATGTTTCCAATCAATATCATTGGATCTATAGTTGGACATGAGTTGTTTGACTTTTTCGATATCAATATCGTCATTGCTTAATCCTTTACCTGATAATAATTGTTTCAAATCAGTTATTAGCTTATAAAATGACGAGTCTTTAGGAATACAATCGATTGTGCTTCCATTGATTTCATACCCGTGGTCGATTTCTGGAGCCAATGAAACAGGACATGAACGAGGGGAATTAAGATCATGGTGGGTGGTATTAATGTTAGTGGTTGTGGATGACATGGTTCTGTTATTGCCTGGGATGGCACTAGCTGGATTCAAAAGCATTGTTAATGTTAGCAAATAATTATATAGCAAAACTTGACCTGTTTGAAATATTATATTTGTCGAAACAATAAAAATGAAAAAAATAATGGGGCAGGAGTAGAGGAATCTATGTGTATTTATATCATGACACAAGGTGGGATATATCTGTATTTAAGTATTAAGTGATAAAGTATAAAAATTAGTATAAAAAAAAGAAATGATGTTTCGCTCTATTGTTATTTTTCTATCGGTTCAAACACGCGAAGGCTTTTTGTTTTTATCGCACTTTGCATTTTGTGTACGCTTCTACATAACCAATATAATGCAAACTATGCGATTTAATTGGATGATGAGTTGTTTTCTTATACTTAATTGGGTAATGATTTATACTGATTTCATGTTATGAAACCCCAAATTGTATGGGATATGAAATAACAGGTCACAGTTTCAGAGTTGTTGTCTCCACTTCTAGAATAATAGCAATGTTGTGCGGACTACATTACTTTTCAGTTAGAGAGAGAGGGTGGCATAGCACTAGTAGTTGTTGAATGTTAGTTTAAGGATGGTGCCATTCGTGGAATAGTCTCCGTTTCCGTTGTAAGCTCGCTCTTATCTTAATCTTTCACTACATAACATGTCCTCAGGAGACACACTCCCAATCAGTCTTATCTAGCATTTGTAGGGTTTTTCCAGTATCTATTTCTGTAAAGATAAGTTAACACCAAAGCATGTGAGATGTTTCAAACCCCTAAAGTGGAATTTGGGATTCATCCAGATTCAGGTCAGCATCTGTCCGTTTTGTACAACTCATCAAAAAAAAGAAAGGAGAAAAAAAAATCGGTTCAATTAACAATAATCAATAATCAAGAATCAAATCCTATGGAAATATGATCGATGTGTTGAAAATGGTATGTCAAATTATGCTTCATTTAAAAGATCTGATCTTCAGGAACAAAAAGAACCCCATATTTGACGTTTTGCAGCTTCTTTTGTTGCAAATGTGCTAATGTGGGTATTTTCTACGATGACGATAGTTCACGTGATCAGGATTCTTTTCTAGTAAATGTACACGACTTAATTTTTTTGTTCTTCTTTTTGTGATCCGAGCCGAATTGTGCGCGAAACTAATTTTTTGATTTCCTTTTTCTCAAACACCTCAGTGGGATTTGGCTTGACCTACTACACAGTATAATGAAAGCGTAGTTATATCTACTGAATTTGCCGTGTACAAATATTTAGATGGTGTCGGGTGATGGTTTAGCCCTTATCTCGCATATGCACCCTGTTTGGTTTTCATGGCGGATAGGCAATATGCCAACACTATCAAATATAGTAGCATTTACCTTGATAATTGTTCGAGTCATTTCGAGTCAGTTTTTGATATGAGGATGAGGGGCACACAAAAAGACATGATGTTGCTTTACTCCATCTTCTCGACCTTCAATTCTGTTGGGCTTATTTATATATACACCCGAGCCGACACCACCACCACGATTCAAAATGATACTTTTCGCAACCAATAACTGTAATACAACACTGGTAGTAAACCCGAGCGGAAATAATTTTTCTCATTAATTTCGCAACTATAAATTTCACAATTTGGCGCCACAGCTACCTTAAAAAAAGCACATCATCGACTATGGGAAATCAATTAATTTCTAATTCATCCCTAAATGAAACTTTATCTGATCAGTTAGTTACAACAACCACATCAACAACAGCATCAACAACAGCATCAACAACAGCATCAACAGCAACTACCATCACACAGCAAGAAGACCCAAGCGATGACAATACTATAACCATGGATCACGAATCAATTGTCTCCTCCATCGACCCTAAAGAAGAACAGCTTCTATACAGTCAATCATTCTACGAACGGTTCATTATACAAGATGTCGTCAAAAACTTTACCCCTGCTTACTTTGTTAGTGTCATGGGCACGGGGATCTCATCATCGTTACTCTATAGGTTCCCATATCCTAGTAGATGGTTAGAAATATGCGGATACATAATGTTTGGCATTGCCTGTGTGTTGTTCATCATCAATGTGGTGTTGTTTACTATGAGTTGTGTTTATTATAAGGGAAGATTTACTATGTATATCACTGACCCTACCATTCTGATTCACATGGGAAGTTTCTCAATGGGGTACATCACACTCGTCAACTTTATCACTATCATAACCAAAGGAAAACATGTGTATTTGGTATGGGCACTTTGGTGGATCGCCGTAGCATCGGCACTATACACTTCCTCTATCGTGGTGTATTTCTCATTCATGTCCAAACTCAATCAGGTCGATTTGGATGTCAAGCTCAATGCCACGTTGCTTTTACCAATTGTTACCATCACCGTGGTTTCATCGTGTGGCCACAACATTGAATTAGAATTACACCATTTGAACGAAGTGGTAATTACCATGGTCACTAGTTTCATGCTCTGGTGTTTATCTGTGAGTTTAGCCTTGATGATCATCACCATATACATGTCACGTTTGATAATCCATAAAATCCCCAATACCCAGATCATCATGACAGGATTCTTACCTGTGGGGTTCTTGGGACAATCGTCATATAGTGTTTATTTGTTTGGCACCAATTTGAATGAACTAATCCCGGAAGAATTACTCTATGGGAAAATATTATTATGTATCTGTGGGGTTTTTTCAGTGTTTTTGGTCTGTTTAGGATATTTCATGTTATTTGTGGCAATTATTTCCATCTTGTCCAAAATAAGACCATTTGCTAATAGACCTCACTCAGTACATACAAACAAATATGGATTTTTGAAATTGAACAAAAGTTTCTGGTCCATGACTTTCCCCTTAGGTACGATGTCATTATCCAATACTATTATAGGTGCCGGTGAAGTTGGTAATTACCCATTATTGACGTTTAAGATCATGGGGTGTATTTTCGCTGTGGCATGTATCGTCATTACTACCAGTTGTTGCGTCGGTGTGGTGGTTTATTCGATCAAAAAATTGAGACAAGATTTCATAAATAGATATAAGTATAGAAATAACTGCATAGTTTAATAGAATGGAGTTATCGGTTAGATTGTTTACAAGCTCGATTAGGCAACTCTTCTCTTCTCTTTGGTTTCCAAAAGATAAGCAATCGCTGATATGCAGTACGTGTTCAGGGGACTGTGAGAAGAATAGACGAAGAGCAAACTAAGAAGGTTATTTCTTTTTAGTTTCTTTTTTTCTTATTTATTAATTATTTCTTGTGGCAGGGAAGGACGCGTGGCACAGAAGAAGGAAAAAGAAAAACTGCATCAGATACCAATTAGTGTTACCAACGACCGGTATATCCAATACCAAAAAAAGCAAGAATCCCGCAAAGTTGGATGTAGTTTTAGAGGTCCAAAACTAAATTAGGCATAGATACGAGCAATTTCTAACCGTTGAACTCGAGATAGAGATGAGGTAGATGCGTTTGTGGTTTCAATTGCAGTTACATCATCAGACGATGCTAGTCGATGTATTTGATTTCTATAATCTCTGTTCAAACACTTGATAGGACAATCACTCCATTTATCTTAAGGATATACATGTGTATATATACATATTTACCGCCATTCACATTGAAGCAATTTTGAAGCAATAGAATGGCAGAGAACTTATTGTTTCAAATTATTTTATCTCATGATATGATTCTGCTGTTGCATAGTCTACACAGAATGAGAACGTTTCTTGAACGTCATATGATGTGATATATGTCAAGGAGTTTAGAACCTTTTGTGATACCTGTGATCCTTATTTGGGATAAACAGAGGTTCCGTACAAGCGAATAACAAAGGATCTTGGGGGGCTTATTTGTTTAGAAATAATAAATAACCACTGGTAGAGAAAGTTGGTTGTTTTTGGAATATGTCCAATTGTAAGGCTGTATTGGTCAGCATTTAGCGATGGTTATTTTTTTGTTTTTTTTTTCTTCTATTTGCTGTTTGCAAGGGAAAAATGATAATTGTGGGCCATAAACGAGAGATCAAGTACAAGTGGTAGCCCTACCGCAGTTAACGTCGTATAGAAACGCACTCTCCCATCCACTGTAGTAACTATTTGTGTGCGTCTAAAAAAATTCACTTTTCTTTTTTCCTCTATATAATTTTCTGTTGTAAAACAAAACCACAAAAAATTTTCAAGATTCAATTAGAAATTTATAATATATATATTTATATAAAAAAAAATCCACAACTTTGTATTCCTCTTTCTTTTCTTTTTTAGTTGGTTTTCTATATCATTTTTATCTACTTCTTCTATTTTAGATCTTCCAGTCAAATATTCATTACATACAATCAATCATGACTAACTCTCCACAAAACATTGGTATCAAAGGAATTGAAGTCTACATTCCAGGTCAAGCTGTTAATCAATCCGAATTAGAAAAATTTGACGGCATTCCAGCTGGTAAATACACCATTGGTTTGGGTCAAACCAACATGGCCTTTGTTAATGACAGAGAAGATATCTACTCCATTACCTTGACTGCTGTCTCTAGATTAATCAAGCATTACAATGTCGACACCAACAACATTGGTCGTTTGGAAGTCGGTACCGAAACTTTATTAGATAAATCCAAGTCTGTCAAATCTGTCTTGATGCAATTATTCCCAGAAAACAACGACATTGAAGGTATCGATACCATCAACGCTTGTTATGGTGGTACTTCTGCTGTCATCAATGCCGTCAATTGGATCGAATCTTCTTCCTGGGATGGTAGAGATGCCATTGTTGTTGCTGGTGATATTGCTATTTACGAGATCGGAGCTGCTAGACCAACTGGTGGTGCTGGTTCCATTGCTATGTTGATTGGTCCAGATGCTCCTATTGTTTTCGACTCCATTCGTGGTTCTTTCATGGAACACGCCTATGATTTCTACAAACCAGATTTCACCAGTGAATACCCAGTTGTCGATGGTCACTTCTCATTGGCCTGTTACGTCAAAGCTGTTGACAACTGTTACAAGAACTACTCCAAGAAAATCACCGGCAACGCTAACAAAACTGTTGGTGTTTACGATCATTTCGATTACAACGCTTTCCACGTTCCAACCTGTAAATTGGTCACCAAGAGTTACGCTAGAATGTTGTACAATGATTACAAATCCGATCCATCCAAATTTGCTGATTTGATTGATGAAACCACCAGACAACACATTGATGCTTTGTCTTACGATGCCTCCTTGACTGACAAAGTCTTGGAAAAGACCTTTGTCACTTTAGCTAAAGACGAAACCAAAAAGAGAGTCCAACCAGCCTTGCACGTCCCAACCAACACTGGTAACATGTACACTGCTTCCTCATGGGTCTCATTAGCATCTTTGTTGTATTACGTTGGTGCCGAAAACTTGAAGAACAAGAGACTTGGTCTTTTCTCTTACGGTTCCGGTTTGGCCTCTACCTTGTTATCTGTCACTGTTGTTGGTGATGTTTCTCCAATTACCAAAGTCTTGGATTTCGACTACAAATTAGGTGAAGGTAGAAAGACCCAAAGTCCAGAAGAATACTTGGCTGCTATTGAATTGAGAGAAAAGGCCCATTTACAAAAGAGCTTCAAACCACAAGGTTCTCTCGATAACTTGAGCCAAGGTGCTTACTATTTGACTGAAGTTGATGATAAATACAGAAGAAGTTACGCTATTAAAGAATAGATTCACGTGTAATACCGCGCTCTATTTATCCATTGTATGTAAAAACTAGTTTCAATGTATTATATAGCTACAACGTATACAGCTTGATTAATAAAGAGGTATTGAGTTACCTTAAAAAATGAATTTAATGAAAAAAAAAAAGAAAGTAGGTTTATCCTAGCGGTGCAATAACAACCGCATCTCTCTTTCAGTTCTAAATATTGATAGGTTGCAAAGGAATGGTGGTTTCGGAGTCTTCCACGTCATCGTATTGGTTCTTCAACGCAACGTGTGTCTTTTCGGAGTACCAGATCCACCACA
>JANIWD010000061.1:0-79864 GCA_030557875.1 Candida neerlandica | reverse complement strand
TTTTTTTTTGTTAGTTTGTTTGTTTGTGTGGGCGGAGGCTATTTTCTTGTATTGATAATAGGAGGGAATTCTAATTTCCAAGTTTTCCCACAAACAAGCACGCCAGTACCGGATAGCCGAAAATAGGAGATACCGGTTCCCGTTGTTAACATTGTTAGGAACTAGAGAATTGTCTTCTAGTCAAAAACCCAACTGCTAATTAATTATTCATATAAGTTATGGACGGTCGTTTGCATCCTTAATATCAACTAAGCGGCTGCATCAGTTGGTGGGTAACCCTGCTCAACAAAAAATGTTTCAAATATCACAACAGTTGTTCCATTAAATTTTAATATCTAAATATGTTGTATCTTTTATTCAAAACTTAAAAGTGTTCTATTCAATGCTAAACGTATTACCACCAGAGGTTGTGGAGCTAGTATTCAGTTACATCCCCAGTTATCATCTACAGAAATTAATCCATATCTCCCAAGTACGCAAGTATGTCGTAAAGGAATTATATAAGAAGGTTCAAATTGGACAAAAATATCCTGGAACTGAAATCCAATCAGTTAGATTGTTGGATAGTGATATTGGATCCAAATACTCAGATCCAAATTCCATTCCTATGTTTTCAAGTGTGAATGAGTTTTTAGGAGTTGTTGATTTATACCCATCGTTAAAACCACGTGAAATCGAACTAGGAAATATTTTGGATTTACTTTTGTTAGAGAAAATGTGTACCAAATTGTTATCAAACACGAGGATTGTTATCCCAGCCGTTCAAGTGGAAGATCTCGATATCACAACTCAAAAAATGTTATTTGATTGTATCAAAAGGTTGGAATGCGATATAGAAACAAGCGTTTTAACAATTGAAAGGAGTAGTACCAGATCAAGCTACGAGGGCGAATCATACTTTATGAAAATATTACACTCCATCAATTCGGTGAATATTTGTGTATCCGATTTGGATACGTTGCTAGATAAGTATAGTAATCTCAACGTCAACTCCCTTACGATAGTTTCTCCAATCAAGTTTAGTGATCTCCCCCAACTCCCCCAGAGTTTAAGAACATTATCCTGCAATCTTATAATGGAAAGGGGGTACACCAGTTTCGAATCGCCACAGAAAATAAAAGTTTTGAAGCTTGTCGCAATATCTTACGAGGATATGAAGACAACCATCAACTTATCTCAGTTGCATGATCTTGAGATATTAGAGATATCAGAAGTTGCCAAATGCACGTGGATATTTCCTCCTCAATTGAAAGAGTTATGCTACACTGGCCAGCTGTTAGATTGCAGGGGTCTTAGTGAATGTTGTCCAGATTTGCGAAAATTGGCCTACTACAGAATGAACTCGGGTATGAATTCTCATGAGGAAATTATATTGCCGTCAAGATTATCACAATTGGAGATTCTGACAGATCTACTACTGGGAATAAAGCTTAAACGCCATCAGGATGATGCCTTATTTCCTGTCGAATTGCCTTGGTTGAGATCATTAACTATTACAGGAAATAATTCTTCAACGATTGATTTAAGCAAATTCAGATTTCCAAATTTGATAAACTTGGCTCTCATTGGAGTAAATATTACTGGGAAGTTACCAGAGACTATTACGAATCTTTCAATGGTTGACACACATGCTCTTGAAATTCTGGACTTGTGCCACTTGACGAATCTAGAAGTACTACAGTGTATGAATTTACCGAGCGACTGCGATTCGAAACATATCTATTGTTTCCCATCTAGTTTGCGTTATTTAACAATCACAAACCTGAATCTTCTGCGAATCGTTATAGAGTCGCCAAATCTCAAATATTTATCGTTAACTGGCAATAAATTTGACATAATTGATGACAAGAATTTTATCATACCAGAAAGTGTCAAAGAATTGAACCTTTCAAAGAATAGAGAGCTACAGATACATCCAGATTCTAATTGGCATGCGAATTTGCAGTCTTTAGTGTTAAGTGAGAACAGTTTAAGATGTCTCTCTAATTTGCCAGGCAAGTTGATGAACTTAATTCAATTTAGAATGTAATCAAGAAAGCTGTAAATAATTGATCTCTTCATTATAGATATACACAGTCAAAAAAAAATGCAAAATGTAAATTGATCGAAGTTAATATTGCTCGTTTAAAGCGTTGTAGTTAATGGCGGCAAACACAAATGCGCTTCTTCGTGGTATTTGGCACTCCTAAGAAAATAGGTGCACTTTGCGAGACTATTCTTTTTTTTTCTGACTTTCATGAGTTTTTGGGTTGGCATTTATCGAAGTTCGCTTATGAAGTTAGTCAATTTGTCAACAACAACCCACCACGTAATCAATTTTAATCTATGGGGGATAATAACGAACAAGATACATCAATTGATGTGAATCAAACAACGGAGAAGTTGAATGCCGAGGAACTACCGAAGAGTTTAGAGCACATTATTGATCCAGATATAAGTCAAGACGAAAACAATGAGAGTAGACCGAGTAAAAAAAATGACCAAGAGGATAAGGAAATGACAGAAGAGGGTAACGATGACGAAGAGGTTCAAGATGAAGGAGAGGACAGCAATGACGAAGAAGAAGAAGAAGAAGAAGAAGAAGAAGAAGAAGAAGAAGAAGAAGATGATGATGATGATGAAGAGGAGGAAGATGATGAGCCGCCAATTTTGAAATACACGAGATTGAATAAACTTCCACCAAATTTTTTCACAAAAGACCCCGTATCAACATGCACGTTTCATGAATCTGTTTTTATATTTGCGACCCATTCAGGTCTTGTACATATTTGCAAACCCAATTTTGATGTAATAAGGACGTTTAAAGCTCACAGAGCATCCATATTGTCTGTTTATACGGATGGGATATATTTTGCCACAGCTTCAATGGATGGTACTGTTGTAATTGGATCTATTGCGGACGAGAAGGATATAGTGGCTTATGATTTTGCAAGACCAGTGCATGCAGTAATTCTAGATAGCAATTATAGTAAGTCGAGAAGTTTCATTAGTGGTGGTATGGGAGGACAAGTGATATATTCCAGCAAAGGCTGGTTAGGTAAGCGATCAGACTTTGTATTAGATAAAGATAATGGCCCTATTGTTTCAATTCAATTGATTGGTGATTTGGTACTATGGATGAATGATAAAGGTATTAGTGTTTTCCATCTACCGGCAAGACAAGTTATATCTGTATTGGAAAAACCAGAAGATTCACCAAGAAGTGATCTTTATTGGCCCCGAGTCACTTTTCCAGATCCAGATAGATTGATTATTGCCTGGAGTAATTATATTTGGTCCCTTCGTGTATCTATAAAGACATCAGAAGATGGCAAAGATAGTCCCCCAGTTTCGTCAGGCATGAGCCGGATATTGCCATCGACAGCGAGTATATCGTTCAGAGCAGTTCAAGAAAAGAAAGTGGAAGTCGAGCATATTTTCAAACTTGATAGTTTTATATCTGGAATTGCAAGTTTTAAAGATGATCTATGGATGGTTTTAACTTATACACCACCTGAAGTGGATGAAGAAACTGGCAAAAAGGAATTTTTCAATCCAGATTTAAAGTTAATCAATTCAACGACAGGTGAAGTTGAATTTGAGGAAGAGTTGGGGTTGAAAGATATTAACAATTTGGGGTTAAATGATTTCACATTGGGATCGCATATTGAAACTATCCCGAAATATTATATTATAAGTGCAAAAGACGCAGTTATTGCGGAAGAATTCCAATTGAGTGATCGACTTGCATGGTATTTGGATAATGAAAATTACTTATTAGCGTGGGAGATCAGTGAACATTTTGCAAGCCCAATTAAGAGATTGAGCTATGGTATTCAATACGTGGACCTGTTAATTAAAGAGGATGACTGGGATAAGGCTGCGCAGTTTTTAAAGAATTTGTTGGTCATAAACCCTAATAAAGAGATAAAGGATACATTGAGTTTAACGCAAGTTAGTACCGATTCCAGTCAAGGTGAATTAGAGAAGGAAATTCTAAGCTATTGGGAAACTTGGTCTGGTATATTCATCAAGAGCAATCATATTCCGGAACTCACAGATATAATTCCTGTTGAAGTAGGATGTTTGCCTAACAAAATATATGATAACATCCTAAAGTATTGGTTACAAGAGGATCCAGAAAAATTACTGGAACTAGTTAATACCTGGGATGTTGGTTTGTATAATGTTCAAGAAATTGAACAGGAATTAGTATCGATTGCCACTGAAAGTAAAACTATTGAACGTGCATTGGTTTGTTTCTACAACAAGACATTGAATCCAATTAAGGCGGTTCCTCATTTAGTGCACTTAGGAGACCCAAATATTATTGAATATCTATCGGATAATCACATTTTAGTGAATTTCACGTCACAATTACCTGCAATGATCAATCTTATGTTCAAACCTGGAGATTTGGAAACATTATTAATTTCCGAGATCGAACCCCAATCGGAAAAAGTTGTATCCATTCTTGTTGACCATAGATTGGAAATAGCGGCACGAGATATTGTCAATTTGTTAAATGAAGCGGACTTATCATTTGTTAGTTTTTTCTATTTGGAGAAATTAGGCACAATTGATAATTTTTTATTGGAAGGATTTGGTAATGATCGTGTTAAATTATATGCCGATTACAAGAGAGAAAAGTTATTACCATATTTAACTAAGAATGATGATTACGAGATTGAAACAGCTATAACTATTTGTGAAAACCATGCATACACCAAGGAGTTGGTTTATTTATTAGGTAAAATTGGGCAAAACAAACAAGCATTATCATTGGTGATTAATGATCTAGAAGACCCTAACATGGCAATTGAATTTGCCAAGCATCAAAACGATAAAGAGACTTGGGAAATGTTACTTGATGAATCCATGACAAGACCTAAATTCATTAAAGCATTGATTGAAAATTCTGATGAAACTTCTAATGCATTTTATGATCCGATTACTATATTACAAAGAATGCCATCTGATTTCGAAATTGAAGGGTTAAATGAATCGGTTATTGAATTTTCGAAAAATAATGATTTAAATATGTTATTGAATCAAATTATTTTAAAGATCATCTATAAACAATCAGCAACTACGTCCCAAGAATATAAGAGAGCCAAAATAAAAGGATTTGAAATTGAACTTAATGATGAGATGAAAGACATGGTTCAACGGTTTGAGACCATTGTTGCGCTTTTAGCTAATGGTGATTCTAAAAACATAGATATACAGCTTGAATCTGATTTAACTGATGATTATTCCAAACTTCCTTATTCAGGATTATCAGAAAAGCTTGCCCATTTAAAAGAGTTAGAAGACAAATTGTGAAAGCTTCCAAATACGATATATAAATTTTGAGATATAGTACCAATATATACAAGGATACATATAGGACAATAATTTGATACAAATCATTCATTTTTTTATTTTTTTGCTATGCTATTTGAATGATCGACATATCAAGGAATTTTTTATTTCGTTGATTTTGCAATTTTTGCTGCAAAAAAATGAAAGAAAGAAAAAAAACAAAAACAAGATCAATAATTATTTTGTATTCTTTTTACAAACTTTAATGTTAATGTCATTCAATCAATCATTAGAATATCTCTAAATCATCAACATCTTAACCTAACATAATCATCTATTCCGACTTCTTTCTTTTTTGTTTCTAATTCACGTGTGTGTTTATGATTGTTTTTAAGAAATAAAAGAGGAAGGAATAATGACTACAAATCAATTACGAATTCCAAAAACATTACATTTTGCAGATGAAATTACCCAATTGAATAATAATTGTATGAATATAATGTCATACAATCAAAATTCCACAACCAATACTTCAACTTCCACTTCTAAAACTAATACTTCAACTTCGACTTCTCCAACCAATACAAAAAGCAAAAACATCAACAATAATGGCAATACTATTAGTAATGGAGTAAATGGTACCGGAAAGAATATGAGACAATCACGACCAACTAATAAGTTCATAAAAAAGAATTCTAAATTTTTTCAAGATTCTAATAATAATAATAATAACGATTCGAAGTTTTGTAAATCTAATGGCAATGGTTATGCTAATGGTAATGGAAGTTTCAAAAAAGATTTAAATGATATCAAAGGAGATCCAGTAACAAGAGGGGTACCTGGAAGTGGAGGATCAATGATTTATGATATTATAGATTTATATCTATTACCAGAATCAGCTGATCAACAACCTCAACAATTACAAAAACCACTCGGTAATAAGATGCATCCTAATAGTAAAAATAACGTATTTGATCCTTTTTCATCAGTCAAACCAAAAAGTCAAAATGGTACTCAAAGTAAAGGTAGTAGTCGTGAAAGTAATTCACAAACGGTTCTATTGAATTCGTTGCATAATGGATACCATAAATTTTTTGCCCAAGAGGATGACTTAAATGTAACCGTTAAAGGAAATGGAAAGACGACAAATAATGATATTTCTCCACATATTAATATTAATGATAACTCCAAAACCAATACCAATACAAATATTGGTGAAAACACGGTATTGGTTGATACAAGTAACACAAATGAAGCCACAAATTATGACAATGATCCAGTTCATGACAACCAGGGAGAAGTAGTAGTGAATGTTGAAGAACAGGAGACTAGAAGCAGTATTAGTGGTATTGATAATAGTAGTGGTGAAAGCAATACTACCAGTAGAAATCATCATGGGTTTTGGTGGAGATCTAGATCCATGTATGTTGTTCAAAAATTGAGAACATTGGGACACAGATCATTTTCAACCACAACCACAAGAATGGAAAGAGATGGAATATTTCAAGGAGAAGCTGGATCCGGTTCCGAATCATCTAAAAGTAGAAGTGGTAGAAGAAGAAGCAGTAAAATGAGAAGAGTATCAGTTGATGAAAAATTGAAAAGTATATTTAGTGATGATACAATTGAAGAAAAGAATTTACTACAGGAAGAACAATTTATTCAATCAATACCTAAAAGACGAGTTACCATTCAAGATAAAGCAGAAATCATTTATCCTGATTTGAATTGTTATTATAGACGTCCAATATCTTCTCCTTCTTCTTCGTCACATTTTCAACGAAAACTCAATGGTAGTAATGGTAGTAGAAAATTTAGCTTATTTAAAATTGGTTTCTAGGATAATTTCTCAACAACTAATAATTATACCAATATCAATATTCCCCTTTACGTTACGTTATGTTCTCTTATATTTCTCTCTCTCTCTGTGTATGTCTCTACTTCAATGCCCGTCTGTCTCTTTATCTATTAAATGGATTCATTCTTGAAAAAATAGATCCTGTAGCTTTTGAAAAAAGATCATTAGCCAAATTGTTAGCCTTACCGAATTTATCACATTTCGTGAAAGCCAAGGCATTAGTCATAGATAAAGTAATAGCCACCAAAAGTAACAACATATACAAAAATTGAAATTTCAACACTGCTAAAAATATTAACAAGATCCAAGCAATAGGTTGTCCATACAATAACAACCAAAAGACTTTTGAATCAATTGGGTTGATATATCTATTAGGGTCAGCACTTTCAAATACCCAAACATTTTCAAAATCCTTCCCCGATAACGATGATCCTTCTGGTTGCGTACTTGGATCAATCATATTTGTTTCATTCCACCATCGTAACCCTACCAACAATCTACCAGATATATTCTTCAAGTTCCAGAAATCTGCTACAATTAATAAGATCAACACGATAAAATGTAAAATAAAGGTATTTTTAGCCGTGATTTGATTGATGATAATATTACCAAAGATGTAAACCACAATAGGAGATATTCTGAAAAACATATAAAAGAATAATGCAATTGGATGTGATGATTGCTTTAATCTTTCTAATAATGTTTGTGGTGGTTGTTGTTGTGAATTGGAAGGTTCCGGGACTTGTGGTTGAGTCGGACCTTGTGAATAACTTTGAGGTGCTGGTGCAGTACCTGTTCTTATGTTTGACTGATCGGTGGTTGAATATGATGGTAATGACGAGACATCATCAAAGGGTTCATCAGGCTCAATGGCTGTATATCCTTGACTCATATTGATTGGTGAATTCTAATGTGCTGTCTGGTATTGTTAATTCTGTCGTTTTCTCTTCACTCACTTTCTTCATTTTTTTCTCGCTTTGTACGTAGTACCAATTGATTGACACGGAAAAAAAAAATCACCAAATTCCTGAAAAACATCTGATACAAAGATCCCCCTTCATCATCAACAGATACTTTCGAAGAACCTCAACACCCAACTAGTCATTCCACAGCATCATGGGATTCATACGTAAATTCATAGCAAGAGTAACAAGAACACAACTAGAAACAGCTAAGGTATGTCTTGTCTACATCTTCTCACACTTTTATCTTTGAAACCCCTTTACTAACAATTCAAACCCCCTCGTTCCTATAGTTTGGATTCTATTTATTATCACCAATATGTGTCATGTATTATGTTGGTTTGGACACAGATAAGAAATTCAATTTACCTGGATTCTGGCCCGATCCTTCTACCTTGAATCAAATTCCTAAAGACCCTTATGAAATTCAAGCTGAACTTGCTCGTATTAGAAAAAATCGTCTTGAAAAGAGAAAGAGATTGGAAGAAAAAGCAAAAGAATTGGGAATCACTGAAGAAGATGAAGAAGAAACAGTCCAAGAAGAAGGTCAAAGTGATGGTAAAGATGTGCAGCTTGTATGATTGCATTATATTGGATTCTACAATAGGGAAACACATAAAAAGTCTATACGGAGTATGAAATGTTATATTATATATATTATATAATTTACTAAAGGATATGAAAACTTAGTCATGTAAATAGAAGTATATATTCTCAAATCCACCAGTTTATTATACCTGGTTAATTCTTGTTTGAATGGCACGTAAATTGTATTCTAAATCATCGATTGAACTTTGTGAAAGCTTCAAAGTATTTGAAGCTGAAAATTCAAGAATTTTTCTTATAGTGACACTCATTTCTAAATCAATATTTTTATTGGCATTTGTTGCGATGGTGGTTGTGGTTGTCGTATTCGAATTTATAGAAATTTGTTGACGTGGGATTGTACCTCCAACAACAACTTGTTGTACCTGTGGTTGAGGTTGCGGAATTAAATTATTAGCATATATCGGACGTTGATTATTATCAAAATTATCATATCTTCCTTCGCCAGAAAATCGAGGGCTAGTAGTTTGCAAAATAGTAGGCGAATTGCTATCCGAAACTGGGGAAAACTCATACCCCGATAAATTCAGATGTACTGTTTGGGGTTGATCTTGAGCAGGAGTCGGAACTGGTGGTACTTCGTGTTTTGGATGTTGCAGATCCACTCCTGGACCCCTCTTGGTGTCCCAATTTTCTAACGTTGTTAACCTGTGTTTCAAAGGATTATTCGAATATCCATTTATGGAATCAAAAGCAGGTGACGATTTTTGTGACAAACTATCTATAGTTACATTGGTCACGGGATTTAAAGCGTGCATATTTGGAAAAGTAACATTCTCAAAAACAGCAGTAATTTCTGTATTATCCGTAGTATTATTGTTAGTGTTATGACTACTATTACCATGGGTAGTAAGATTAGGAACGGCCACAGGAACAGGAGGAACGGAAACATCACCCACATCTTTCATTTCTATATCCTCTGGCCTATCAATCAAAAATTGATTATCATTGCTAATGGAATTCATTGAAGTGAAACTAAACCAAGGGTCATTCATGTCAAATGCGGATGTATGTTTGGAAAAAGCAGTACCATTCATTGGATCATATTTGAGAGCACCATTCTCATCTTCTTCTTGTAAGCAATATTGATCAACAGGTTCCAGTAGGCAACTATCAATGATCTCATCAAGTGAGGCATAACTTAAAGTAACTTTAGATCGTTCATTGACTAATCCAACCAATTCTTCAGAATCCCATGGGATAACCACATTTAAATATGCCATGATTTCTTGTAATTTTCTATAGCTTTTAGTTTCATCAAATCGAGTTAATCTATCATTCAAAGGTGCTAATTGATGAGGATCGCCATTTGGCCAATCAAGTAGATCGAATAAATGGGTTTTCTTCCACGATGAAAAAATACGCTCCTGAGATATCGAATGCCAGGATCTGGTTATCCATTCAATTGCTTTGACTAATGGGATGTGATAGTGAGATGATGATAAAACTTCTAATGCAGGAACCAGTATAGAACCTTGTGCAGTAATTGAATCAATATTCTCTACTGTCAAATCTTCGACAATACTGCTGTTTCTGGTACTGTTACCGTTATTGTGGCTATTATTATTTCTACTTGTTCCAGTGGATATATTTCTTTGAAGCTTGATCATTTCCAAATATTGTTGCATTCTATATAGAATTTTAAACTCTTCGACCAATCCGAAACTCATCGGTAAATAATCAAATTTAACTCCGGAATAAGTGATATTATAAGGATTCTTATGATTAGCTTCATTTTTCAAATACACCAATTTAATATTATTGAATTTTAAATTAATTACTCTATGTGAAGAGCAATCATCAAGCAAAATAAGGATTTTTCTTCCATTGGGTTTAGCCGTTGACAATTTATGATCCATCAGGGTTAAATAATTTTGAAACATGGATGAGGTGATCCATTTATTGGTATTCGATTTATACATAATATTGTAAGCTTCGGTTAATTTATTCATCAAGGTTTGATATGAAATACTATCATAATGCATGGTGTTCAAACTTGAAAGGGAACTTTTGGAAACATCAAATTTCTCATACTTCCCCACAATTATAGGAGACAATTTTTCAGAGCCATCAATATTACAACCCAACATAATCGTTAAGGAATATTCTGATCCAGCATGGGTTTGCTTAATTCCTTTATCGATAGAAGATACATCAAATATTTGGTCTAATGGTAAGGAGTAGAAAAGTTGAAAATCGTCCACCACAAACACATCTTGTGGAGCATATCCATCTTGAGCAATGGTCTCTCGAAGATATTTTTTCAATTCAAGTATTTCGTCCAATTTCCAAACTTTATTCAAAGGATATCCTCTATTATGGACGATTTCTTGTGGGGATCCTGTAATGTTGATATTTAATTTCTTGATAAAATGGGAACACCATTTCTGGTTAAATACCCCATTACCATCTTTATCGTCTTTAGGTAATGTATTCCATATGCCATTGGCAGTTGCTTGAACAATAGGTGTGGTCATGGGTAAATTTTCCCATACTCCTTGCGTGATCCATTCTGTTAATATACGACGCAATAACGGGTTTGTTCTTTTACGTCTTCTTATTAGCTCGAATTCTGATTCCTTTCTGGAGATGATATCGTTCTTAGAATGTAATATTCGTGATATGGTTGTTTGTGAAGGGGGTTTATCAGATCCAAATTCCTTCATGGCCCACATTGCTAAATCAGCCTGCGTCATTTCAGGATTTGACTCCGATTTTAAACAAATTCCAATTTTCTGTTTAATTGTGTAACCCATGGTGGTAAATGAGCTGAAATTTATATGATAGTAGATAAAGAAGTGCTAGGATTGTATCCCTTTTTTTAAAAAAGAAAAGATGTTTTTATTGTTAAGGTTTATAGAAAATTGTTGACCCTGATAAATCTTTCTAGTATAATTAATCTTGACATCAACGGGAACAAGAAAACAATGTGAAGTTAGCTGAAGAGAAAAAAAGACAAAGAAAATTTTTTCTTTAATAAATAAATTATTATTAAGATTATCCGAATAGTAACACAAAAAGTTAGCCACTTATGTGAATCACCATGAGAATCACCTAAAGGTATATAACCCTCTCGTTACCTGGGTTCACGTGGTACTCCTCTTCGCCTGTCAAAAGTAAATAACCAACGTTCATGCCTTTGTTTCTCCACTTTTTTCTGGTTCTTCCGATATCATTTCTATCACCCAAGACGGAGAGAATCGCAGATAAATGATTAATCGTACCCCCCTGGAAAATTCCAAACTCTTGGATAAGGCATGTCACTCAATATCAGTATCGATAGCAGATTGGTACCCCTCATCCCTCTAGCTTATACCAAAGAAAAAAAATTTCAAGGTATGGCACTCTTCTCCTGTCTGGTAGCTCTTTCTTTTTGTATTTGAGTTGACATCAAAGGCTTGACTTGTATCCGCTCGTACGACATCAACCTAATCTCAATCTTGGATAATCCGGTGTTGGAATCAACCCACTTGATGCTAGTACAGTACAACATAGACATCTAAGTGCCTATCTTTACGATACTTTCCTTGTTAAAGTCTTTCGGAGAAATGGTGGAATGATTGGTATGGGTTTCAGGGTAGACGTACCCGAAATCATTTCCTGCAAAATCGGTTCCGATAATCTCCCAAAAAAAAAATTTGAAAATTAATTAAACCAGTCCGACTGCATCGAATCAGCTGACCACGTCTTGCATTACCTGCAAATATACCTGCAGCAGCTTTGAAACATGTACCTAACGATGTTTATTAGGATCGCACTTAATGTAGACAGCTTCTTTTAGCCGTCCTACATTTTGTAACAAAATCATCATAAACTAACCTAAAAAAAAAAATCACAAATCCTAGCTAGTATAAGACATAAATTAAAATTAAACTAAACATTGTAACTCTGTAACTCTGTTACTATATAACACTAAGATCGATATCAATCAATAGGCAAAACAATACCAACACATACTAGCTAGTTGGCATCTAAAAATTCTAATACTAATTTAAAGACATCTTTAAACAATTCATCATTCTCAAGAAATAAAGAATGACGACCAGTTTTGACAGGAACGAATTTCTTATTATCATTCTCGCCCTTCTCTTTAAGCAATTTAGTAAACTTTTTACTTGCTTCAACATCATTAATATGATCGTCATCACCATGAACAATCAACAACGGAACATCTTTATTGAATTTTGCAGCATATTCAGGCTTCAACAATTCATCGCCTCTAGCAAACATATCATGGAATTGACGAATTGTACCAATCAATTTATCGTGACTTTTAATATATTCTTTCCATCTTTCATTTGATGTAATATAATCATAATTTAACTTACTGTCAATTTTGAAGTTTGGTACCACTTTATTAGCATATGGCATGATACCTCTTAAGATGAAATTTGGTTGAGTATCAGGATGTAATTGAATCAATGGGCCACAAGCAATAATTCCTCTGATATCATCTATGTATTTACCTTTAATACCATAATTCAAAATGATACCTCCCCCCATGGAATGTCCCATTAAGAAGAATTTTTCTTCTTTGTTAATTCTTAAATCTAATAAACGTTTAATGAAAAACTCTAAATCATTGAACACATGAGTTTCATCGGTTTGTCCGATCAATTTACCTGGAGAAGTTTCCCCAGCTCCTCTTTGATCAAAAAAGAAAATTTCATAACCATTCTGTGATAAATTATCAAAAAATTCAGTGTATACATTGGATTGTTCTGCAAATCCATGAACGTAAATAATCTTACCTTTATAAGTTACATCTTTTGGAACTTTCCAAGTAACAGTTTTGAACTTGGCATTGTTAAATTCAATGAATTCAATCGTTGGTTCTCCCTTTGGGGTATATGGAATATCAGATTTGTCTGTCATAGTAGATTGATTGTAAGAACTAATGGTGACTTCTACCTGGTTTTCTGGTTGAATGGCCGGTGGCAATTTGTTTTTCAATAAAATGTGTGGAGACAGCCAGAAAAACCCTCTTTTTATATTCGTGTTTTATTTTTTTTCTTAACCGCAGGGATAAGGGAGGAGGGCGAGACCTTTGTCTCGAAGTTTATATAGATTTACAAACATACACTACCAGCAGTACTTGTATGAACTCTATCGTAGTCAGATAACAATAACAATAAAAAAAGATGAAGTTTTGAGTGTTTCAATTGAAGCCATGTTCACAAATTTTACCGAGCCACAGTGGGAAACTAGAAAAGAAAACACGTAAGAAAAGAGTCAGAGTCTAGGCCAATACCATTATCCCCTGCTTGTTCACATTCCAGATAAGGCAATAGTGGAAAGGATATCTAATAGCAGATACGGCGAGACTGCCATTCCTGTTTCCTTGATCTATTAACTCATAACCTTGGCTGATTTCCAACAGTAAAAAAATTAACACACATTTGGTTATTTCCGTATTGGGAAAATCAAATATGATCCAGTGGATCTTATTTCTATCACGTGCTTTGTGGACAATTTTTTTTTTTTTAATTTTTCACAGTTTTATCGAACTCGTTTGCTCGTTTTCTTTTTTTTTTTTACTGCCTCGTTTACTTCCAGTCGCTCCATCATTACGACCAACTCACAAAACAAAAAAAAAGTACTTAACACCTGTTGATAAACCATAAAAATCTTTTTAACTTTTCCTTATAGACCTACAACCACAACCACAACCATAATCACAGCTACATCCATCATTCATCATTTAGATAGACCATGACATTAACTCATTCAGTTGCATCGGATGGTACTCATATTTTCTTCAACCAACAGTCCCAGAAGTATCTTATTTTAACTTCAGGTGGAGGTGTTGATGTTTCCAATACTATCCCAATTGTTTATAAGAATTTAGCCAATACTTCTGCTACCAAGACCGTTTCCATTATCATTGGTACTATTAGATTGAAGTTTGGTAGTTATGTGATTATTGGTAAATCCCATACCATTACGGGATCAATTTTGGGCCATGATATTGCAACTGTTAAAGAATTTGAAGTGTTGCCAATTGGAATCAATGAGTTGGGTAAAAAAAATAACGAAGAATTAACATATTTGAAATTATTAAATATTCATTTGAACAATGCTACATTGTTTTTTTCAGTTGATAATAAATATGATTTAACCAATTCATTGCAAAGACAAGTCACTAATCCAAATGCAAATGCTCATCCATTGTCAATTGCAGATGAAAGGTTCTTTTGGAATAAATATTTAGTTCAAGATTTGCTTAACAATGGAAATGTCGGTACTGATTTTATAACTCCAATGATTTATGGGTACTTTAAAAGTCATACTGCTATATTCAATGGGAAATCTTTGGAATTTGCCCTTTTAACAAGAAGATCAACTTCCCGTGCTGGAACTAGATATTTTAGAAGAGGAATTGATATCGATGGTAATGTTGCCAATTTTAATGAAACCGAACAATTCTTCACCAGTTCCGAAGATCAACGTATTTACTCCATTTTGCAAACTAGAGGTTCCGTACCTGTTTATTGGGCCGAAATTAATAATTTGAAATATAAACCAAATTTAGTTATTGGTAGTCAATCAAGTTTGAATTCAACTGAGAAACATTTCAAGCAACAAGTTGAATTATATGGAGATAACTATTTGGTTAATTTGGTGAATCAAAAGGGTTATGAAAAACCAGTTAAGGAAGCTTATGAACATGCTGTCGACAATTTATCCAGCGATTTAGCCAAACATGTCAATTATATTTATTTTGATTTCCATCATGAATGTAAAGGTATGAAATATCACAGGATCAACTTATTATTGGATCGTTTAATTTCCTTAGGTTACACATCCAACAACTATTTTGAATATGATTTGAAAACTTCCACCATTCTCAAATTACAAAACAAAGTTGTTCGTACCAATTGTATGGATTGTTTGGATCGTACCAATGTTGTTCAAAGTACAATTGGTAGATGGGTCTTGCAAAACCAATTATCCGAATCCCACTATTTATCAAGCTCAACATCCACCACTCCATTTGAAAAAATCGATCCTAAATTCAATTTATTTTTCCAAAACTTTTGGGCTGATAATGCAGATGCCGTTAGTTGTGCTTATTCCGGTACCGGGGCATTGAAGACTGATTTCACCAGATTAGGTAAACGTACCTATCAAGGAAATATCAATGATTTGATTAATTCCATAACTAGATACTACAAGAATAACTTGACTGATGGTTCAAGACAAGATTCGTATGATTTATTCTTGGGTTTGTTCAAACCTTACCAAGATTCAATCAGATCTCCATTCATTGACAAAAGACCAAGTTTTATCCAAGTATTGCCATATTTATTAACCAGTTCATTATTGATCTTGTTGGCAGTATTGGTATATCCTAAAGGTGGATCAATTTTCAAGGCTAAGAATTTGATTGTTATTGGATTGTGTGTTTTGTTCACTATTAGAAACTTGTTATATGTTATCAGTCATGGTTACCAATTTGTTGATTGGCCAAGATTGGTCAATTTGGACTTCTTAAAGAAAGAAGATATTGTTGATTCAAGATCCGGTAAAATTGTTGGTGTTAATTATGAGGAAACAGAAAATTTCAAAGTTTACAACAAGAAGAGAAGTTAGAGAAATTTCTATACTACATATTTATATATCTAATTATTTTGATAAAATAAATCCCCAAGTATTATTATTATTATTATTAATTAATTAATTAAAGAATCCCCTAAAAGGTTCTAGTTCTATAAAATTTGCATATCATTATTTAAAATGCACTTCGATTTTCTATATATTTATAGTTGGTGGACTGTTCATTAACAATTGTTGAGTACTAATTTCGTTATTATTCAATTTATCACCAAATTCCATCAACTCAAATATTAAACTCATATTAGGACATATTCTATCACATGATTCTATTTTTGATTCTTCATTACCATTCTTTAACAATTCATAAGCTTCATTTACTCCCAATTGGAATTTCTTCATAAAAAATGCAACAACAACACATGCGGATCTTGAAACCCCACATTGACAATGTATCAATACTTTCAATCCCTTGTTATAGAATGTTTCGATCTTTGTTACAATTTCAAATAAATCTTTCGAAATTGAGGAATTGTGAGACCATGGGATATATTCATATTCTCGATATTCCGGTATTTGTTTACCATAACCTTTTGATAGATTCTTACATTCTTTAGCAACATTGACAACCAAATTAAACTGACTAACATCCAAATTGCCTTCAATTGGATCCGAATATAAATAAATCAAATTATCAAGAACACTTCTTGGTCCATTAGGATATGCATTAATTGCTGTCAGCTCCTGTAGTTCTTCTGGAACATGGAATTTTTTAGAATTATAAACCAAGTTCTGCGGCGTACTTAGGACTGTAGTTCCATTATTATTGTTAGTGTTAAAATTAAATGCAGCTTCGGCAGGAGAATTTATCGATATGCCGTTAAATCTTTGATCAATAGATGGTGTAGGAGATACTGTGGCATTTATGATGTTTCTGTTTTCTACCCCCAAAGGACTTTGTAATCGTGGTGGGGTAGATAATGGGGATGACTTGGATTGTAATGCAAAAGGAGGAGGTGCTGGAGGTATGATATTGTTTTTAGTTATTCGTTTCATAGAAACAGACCCCACATCACTATCGGAATCAGCACCATTAGTATAACCAATAGTTGAGGAATTATTACTACCACCATTAATATTGTGGTTATTTATTATAGGAGGAAATTTGTACAGTGAACCGGCACTAAGTGGATCTTGTTGTTGCAACAATGGGGGTATTTTAGGAGTTTCCGTTATGTTAGGGGTTTGCAATGCAGCTGAGTCCAAGTTATAATAATTTTGATTTAGTGGTATATTCCTTTTTATTGGCGAATCAATGTTTGGTATCTTTGATTTGACGCTGCCTATCGACGACGTGGAAGCATTTGCTAATTTTGGTAAAGTTTTGGTAAAACCGTTTGTCGACTCCTGTAGATTCAAAGACAAGTTTTTCATATTTCTATTCATGGTAAAAGAGCTCGGTTTTCGAGAATGTTTTGGCGAATAGTTAATCAAACCAGGGGACATTGAAGATGAAGTTGAATTTGAACTTGTAGAAGACACAGACGAGATTGAAGATTGGTAGTCATGTTGTAAACCAGGTGGTCGTTGCAAGGTATAAGATGTAGTTGGCAATAATGTAGGGGTTTGGTTTGGTTGTGGTGTTGGTAGGTTATTCTGTTGCAAAGTTATCTCGCTTTCGTCTTCTCTTGATCGGTGACCCGAGCTACTCATTGTTAACAGATTAAGATGGGAGATATTATTGGAAGGAGTGGATGTTGTTGTTGCAGTTGCAGCAATAGATGCCGAGGACTCGGATGGGTCCGATCGCATGCTTGAGCTGCTTGAATTTAAATATACTATGCTATTGATGCTATCAGATCGACTATTATTGGTACTCGGTATACTTTCAAAGCTAAATGCAGAAATATGGCTCGGTGGTCTAGTCGTAGTAGTTGTTGATGAAGCTGATGAAAATGGAACTGACATAAATGGCGAAAGGAAGGGGGAAAAAAGTAACTTGTATGGGGGAATCAATGACTATCCAGTAGTAGTGAAAAAAAAAGAAAGGAATAAATTATTGAAAATGAAACGATCAAAAATAATGAATGAAAAAAAATCAAAAATCAAAAAACAAGTAATGTTTAAAAAGTCTAGAATTTTTCTTGTCTTTTTAAATAATTCTTTCTCTGATTCCTTCTGTGTGTCAGTGAGCTTTAATTGTTAAAAAACGGGTGCCTGCGTGTAAAACTTTCCTTTTGGTAGTTAGTAATACAAAAACCCAAAAAATATTATAATATATATACAGTGTTTTTTTCTTTTTATGAACCAATTGACCTAATTGTTTAAACTAATATGGACAAAAATATTTGTACATAGTCACAAACAAATAAAATGAAGAAGTGTACAATTAATTGTGTCATCTAATTTCGCGCTTTAGTTTAAATAATAAAAAAAAAGACTGTATGTAAGTTACAACAAAAGGACAATTAAATCTTTCGTGAATGTCTCAAAATGTGAATGGGCCAAAAAAAAACAAAACAAAAAGGAAAAAAGAATACAAAAAAAAAAATTCTCTAAATCGAAAAAAAAAAAAATATCTAAAACCAAAAAAAAAAAATTCAAGGAACCTTCAAGATATTAATATGTTTTTTTTTTAAAAAGAAAAAAAAAATGTTATCTTGATATTGTTGAAGGTGTGATACACGGAGAACACAAATAACAAAATATGCTGGTTTGAATTCAGATGATCGGTTTTGTTTCTTTTTGAGGATGCACTTGTGAAATTTGCCTAGATGATCTTCTTTAAAACAGTTTCTTGAGCTAGTGTCGATGGTGTTTTTGTGCTGTCACAAGTCTTAAATTCAGGGAGTGGGAGGTGCGTCTGTTTTTTTTTTCTTTTAATGTTTTTTTGTTGTTTTTTTAACGTGTGTTAGTGTGTGTGGTGCAGAAAAAGTGTGTTGTAAAATTATCTCTTAAAACAAACAATTAAAAAAAAAAACACACATATACATATAAACACACACACTGAGCCTAAAAGTGATGTTCGTGTTGGAGATGGAATTGGGTGTAGTCAAGCAGAAGACGAATAAAGGATCGGTGCGGTAGTTTTGACTGTTTGATGATGGTTTATTTCAAATATGCAAAAAACAAAAGTGTATAAAAAATTAAACTCGTAAGTCGTTGGTTTATTTGAACGTCCTCTTCTTTCTTTTCTTTTTTTTTTTATTGAAAGGATAGTTGTAGTGGCACTGTAAGGTTGGCTTATGGCGTTATAAGTAGTGGTTGTCTTGTCAGTAATTTCTGAGTGAATGTTTTAAAATTGTTTCAGAATTTATTCCTTTTTTTACTTAATGTGACTAAAACAAATGAGAGAGAAGAAGCAAAAAAAAAAAAGAAAAAGCTTATCGAATAGATGTACCAGCCTGGGTTTGATGACGCGAATGCTCTTGTGACTCGTCATCCGATTGGCCTGATGAATGGATGGGTGGATGAATGAATGTGATTGTGTGATTGTCTGGTAGGATACCTTATGTTGGCATAAACCCAATGGCAAATCTTTATATGAAATGGGAAAGATGTTGGTTGTAAAATTATGAGAAAAGAAAAAAAAAATTGGTTTAGTTTTGGTTTTTGGTTTTTGGTTTTGGTTTTGCAAATCGATCCTTCTGTTGTAAGGCTCACTTAAGATGCATAATCTAATTTGACAATTTCCTTATGCGTGTCGGGTAAACTTGCTTGGTGTGTCGTTTTTTCTTTTGTGTAAGCGAGTGTGTGTATATATCAGCAGATTACACGAACAATTTTACACTCCTCATGCTAACATAAGAAAAAAAAATTGCATAGACAATTACATAAGTAATTATAGAATATTGTTATATCCTGTGTATTATATTCCAGGGGTAAAAAAAAAACGTAAGAGAAGGAATCAAACGGTCACTTCTTTCAACGCTACACACAACAACCAACGGTTATTCAACTGATTCTACTGTAGTGTTGTATAGAATGACACGAACAACACTGCCAGCTTACTCCACAATTTTTCCACTCGCACACAACCCACACTCACAGATGTCACTTGCTATATTTGTCTCCCTCAATCTCTCTAATAGTTACTGACAGCATGTTGTTACACAAAAGAAATATACCACTACTGCTTTCACATTAACACGAACATAAACATGAACATTATCTTGAGAAAACGTAAATCAAATTTCATTATAAAACATGCTAAAAATAATAAAGGAGTAAAACAAGGGGGCGAGCATTTACATATATTCCCACCTATGTAATATTAACATTTAATATTATCTAATATTTGTGATATTATTAATATTATTTATTCCCGTTATATAAAAAGTAATTCTGAAACAAATTTCATCTTCTTACATTGGCTTTACTTTACTACTATGAGTAGTACAAATACTACTACTACACTAAGTGTCACTCTTTTTAATCTTTAAGTTCTTTAAACAACAAAGTTAAAGGTTAAAAATAAAATCAATATACTTTTCAATGAGTTACTTTTGCCAATGTCAAGAAAAATGTGATCGTATAACACACCAATTCTAAAGAGGAGGATTTGGATTTTTTTTTTTCTTCCATTACATTCCTCTTCTGCTTCTACTTCTACTTCTGCTCCTACTTGATTGTCTCTTGTTCTTTTTCTCAGGGTAGTATTTGATCATTATTGTTTTTGTGACGACAGTAGATCTCTTTTTAGTTAGGATATTTTTTTTTTTAACGTGTCATTACTTGAACTTGTGGGACGAATTAACATACATTAGTACATTAGTCATTTTACCAACGATTGACACTTTTATTATTTATTTTTTTTTATGTGAGAATAAGACAAATAATAATAATGAAGAACTATAGTTTTAAAATATCGATGCAATATGTACCTATTACAAAGAGCAAATGCAAATGCAATATATTAACAACTACTTGACTAAATAGTTAAATCAACCAAGATTGACTCCCTTTATTTCTTGTTGGCACTTTCTTACTTTCAGACGCCTGGCATGAGAGGTCGTAAGTTGATCGGTTTCAATGGGTATGTGTTTCTGTGTCTGTGTGTGGAATTTTATGAACACTCCGAGAGAGGAAGAGAGACGGATTGAAAGACCAATAAACAATAGCGTAAGAGGCCGAGCAAAAAAAAAAAAGTTAGACAATACCAATGACAAAAAGACAATGACGAAACTCAAAAATAAAAAAAAAAATAGACAATAACTTGAAACGTTCAATTGTTCACTATTGACTATTATTCAATTGTACTATAATTCAAAACTTCTTCAATAGCAATAGTATCTCATTCATGCACAGGATATGTAACCCTTTCAACATCTACACACACACACACAAAGAGTTCCTTTCATTCTTTATTCTAGTA
Source organism: Candida neerlandica (assembly GCA_030557875.1). NCBI lineage: Eukaryota > Fungi > Ascomycota > Pichiomycetes > Serinales > Debaryomycetaceae > Candida > Candida neerlandica. The sequence goes on along the minus strand of JANIWD010000061.1, from coordinate 58,227 downwards.
TATGTGTAGAACCTCCCAATCAACTTACATATTGTCTTTTTCTCTGTTGTATTGTTGTATCCCTTATTATTGTAATTAATTAACTTCATTCCGTTAGTTCCTCACCTTTGATCCCTCTCTCTTGCTCTCTCTCTATCCCCTTTGTTGGGTTTAATTTTTAATTGGAATTAACAATTAAAATTTTCGAACCGAAGGAAATTAAATTTCGTTAAATTTTATTACAAAATTTTTTTTTTTTGTATTAACAATGAACATATATATTTTCAAGATATTTTCTTACTCCAAACTAACCACCTACTACTTACACCGACATCTAGAACTTAACAATAATAATTACTTAACAGGTTATACCAATTTGGTAAACCCGTGTTAGTGTCAGATCAACTTGTGAATTTTTTTTTGTGGCGGCCGACACACATGATTTTTGGTAGGTTGCAATTTGAATTTGGTTGTGAAAACTAAAAAAAACATAAAAAAAAAGACCTCTAATTCTAATAAATACACTCTTGATTTCGTTTTATTTTAATCGTTACATATAAGTTACATAAGTTACATAAATACATATAACACATATATTCTATTCTATCACTATTCTATTCTATTCTATTCTCATTGATATTGTTACTGTTCTTGTTCTTGTTAGTATTCGTCAGGTGGACTACCAAATTCTCCTTCAAATATAGTAGCACCACATTTTCTTCTACTTTCAATAATGATACATTCTTCCATTTCTAAAATGTTACTAGCACTTGGTCTATCAAATGGATTTGGTCGTAACATTTTATTAACCAATTTATCCAAAATCATCAGATTTCCATTGACCAAAAAATCAGGAGCCCAACTAGGGATTAAACCTTCGATATTATCATTGTTGTTGTTGTTGGAATTGGAATTGGAATTGGTGTGTCCAATATTGTGATTGGCACTGCCTAAAGCTGTTGTTAATGCACATGAAGTTGTAGTATTATGAGCACCACAATTTTTAGTAATGGATTTTGCCGGTGGATTTAATGCAATTGATTGTCCCAGTAAACTATTACTATTAGTGTTACTAGTACAACTGAAATTGGTAGAACTTGAAGATCTTCCCCCTCCTACTCCATCATTACTTCCACTACTACTGTTGGTTGTTCCATTTGGACCTGATGGGTTATGTTGCAAAAACATGGAAATATTATCACTTGATAATTGTCCTGCATCACTTAAATCTCCACTTCTTAATTTCCTCCAAGGTGTTCCATTATCTGGTAAAATGATATTAGCTGCAATTTCCAAGATAATTAATCCTAAACTGAAGATATCAGCGAATGGTGTATATATCTTGTCATTAATCAATTCAGGAGCAATATAATTTCTATCACCTTCCAAATCAAAATCTTTCTCTAAAATTGGTAATTTGGTTGCCAATCCAAAATCCCCAATTTTCAAACTTCCTTCAAATGTTAAAAAAATATTAGCTGGTTTTAAATCCAAATGAAGATAGTTTTTCAGATGAATGAATTTCAATCCATTTAATAATTCAATCAAGATTTTCCAAATTCTAAACTCATCCAATTTATAATGTTTATTTTCTTCCAAAAATTCAAATAATGTACCTCCTTCACAGAATTCAGTCATTATATAATAATAATTGTTAAAATCCCAAGCTTCAATAAAATACACCAAATATTCTTTCCCTTCTTCTTGTTCCTTTAAATTGACTTCATCATTATCTTTAATTGAAGTTAAACATCTCAACGCTTCAATTTCTCTTTTAATGCTTTGTGTTTCCAATTTCCCAATTACAGGTTTTTTGGATCTCTTGATAGCAAATTTTTCATTATTAAATAAACATTCATAAGCAATTGAAAATTCTCCCATTCCAATATATTTAATATTCTTCATGCCAAATTTTTCAACTAAATGGTCATCAATTTTATTTGGATAAATCGATGCTGAATGTTTTGATCCAAGTTCAATATCATTGATTAATGGTGGAGCAATTATCAGTTGGGAAACGATCAAGTCATCCTTGTTGTTACCACCAGTGATACCCAAATCTTCATTTTGAGCTGATCCAAATGCCATATTGACAGGCGTTGAAGGTCCGTCTCTTAAGCTATCTAGTTCCCTCTTTGTTGCATGATCTAAACTTAAGGTTAAGTTATTTACTTTTCTTCGTCTATGATTATTACGCAAGAAGGTTGGACTTTTTGGCATTGATTGCTGTTGCGGAATGGTCATGATTGGTTTTTTGGTTGGTGTTTCAGGAATTATATTGTCATCAAGTTCAATATCTGAATTGAAATCAAATTCTAAATCAATTTGATGATTAATTTGTTGGGTTTGAGAACCGACATTTGATTCTTCAATTGCTAATGGATTAGTTGTATTATGATTGGTATTAAGATTGTGATTGTTGTTATTTCCTGTCTTGAAATAGCTATTGTTCAAGGTAGAATTACCACTGGTATTTGCATCATATGAAGCATTTCTTCCAACCTCTATAGAAACATCACTATCATGATGAACATTATTATCGTGAAGATTCACACTTGCTAATGCCTGCTGTTGATGAAGATTGTGCAAAATCAGATGCTCTTCTTTATTGTAGGGTTCTTCATGATATCCGTGGAACGGTAAATTCCTATTTGTATTTATTAGCATTAATGGATTTCTTTTGATTGGAGTTTCTGGAGGTAATTTTCGAACTTCTTGTGGATGACCACTTATACTGCTCTTTTTCATTAATCCAGATGAATTAAAAGCCGTTTGTAATGGTTTGACAAATTGATAGGATGTTTTATTTTCTTTATCATCATAATTAGGACCTTTTCCATTTAACGAATTGTTCAGGATTTTGGTAGATAATGTTGGTTCAGTTGGAGGATAAGGGACTGGGTTACTTGATTTTCTGGCATGGTTGGATTTGATAGGATGTTTATGAATGATGATTTCATTTTCGTTGTTGTTGCTCTTAATGTTGTCGTGGTTGCTATTGTCTTGATATATTATTATGGAGGATCCTGAGAAAGTAGACAGTTTTCTGTTTTTGGATGGACTATCCAAATCAGTATCTATATCAAAATTCGAAATTGGCTGGGTTGTCGTTATTGTCGTTGGTGCGTTAACTGTGTTTGATGACGGTAGTATTTGATTGTTTGGTACAATTGGGGTTGATGTATGTGTAGGGGTGTAAGTTCGCCTTATCTTCATATTATCCCTTGATTTACCAAAAATTTTACTTGAAAATGATGGCTTTTCTGGTGTCATTCTATTTGGGGAAATAATCGCGTCTTTATTGGCATTCTTAAACATTTTGAAACCTTTTAACCCGAGTTTGGAAGGGGAATACAAGTTTGATTGAGGGGATGAGGTTAAAGAAGATGAATTTGTTGTTGATGCTAACCTCACTTTATTTTTGGAAGAGGGTGATGGGGATTGACTAACTAATTTATGAGGACGTTTGAATTGATTATTATTGTTGGTCCCAGCCGTAAAAATACTCATATTGCTAGATGATTGTAAATAATCCACCTTTCTAGTTGATAAAGGTGAAGAAAAATCACTTTGATTCACCTTTACGTCAATTTCATTGAGACTGATATCATCGATTTCATCAGGGATCTTGCCACCATCAAGGGTTCTCAAGTTTGAATCAATTGATAAATTTAGAAATTTATTGGAACGTTTTATTGAACTTTGTGAGTTGTTGGACAATTTAATGGTTGTATTGGATGATGAAGGACAATCGTCTTCAGAAGACTTTCGTAGGTGTTGACTACTAGTTCTGTGTGTAATTGCATTGAAGCTATCCAATTTCTGTGGTTTTAGAATATTTAGTGTTGGCGTGTATTGGATTGCCTCGGGGTCCTCAATGTCTTCATCATCAAAATCAGCACCATCATCACTGGTGGTGAGATCCTCATCTTCAATTATTCTATTTGTATCGTCTAAGAACGTGTCGATACTGTCATTTACCAAATCCTGTTTGACATTAAATGGTGGTGATTTGTTTATGGTTTTTCTGTTAATGGAAGTTGAGCTACTGTTCGAGTTGTTTTGGTTTTGAGAATCTGCAATATCTTCCAAAATCAAACTGTTGAATGACCTTGAGAATTGGTGATTAGTAAAATACTCCAATTGGTTGATATAGGGTGTTTGTTGTGAAAAGGATTGTTGTGAATGTTGTCTTTTGCCCTGGGAAGTGCTATTGCTGCTATTATTAGTACCAGGGGAATGGATGGAGTCGTTGTTTGGGTTGTTGTTTGTCATTGGAGTAGTTGCGCTATTGATATTTTCACCCGATGAGGTCAGATGCGGGTTTGACTCCTTCATAGCTCGTTAATAGTGCAGTACAATAAGGGGTGGTGGGTGTGTCTGTGTGTGTGTGTGGTGATATGGGTTGACTTTTGGTTGTAAAATGAAAAATTTGGGTAGGGTTATTTGTTTATATTTTGTAAGAGAGAGAGAGAAAATGAGCTTTTGCCTTTTTTTGTTTTATTTTTTTTTTTCTTTGTTTCTTGTGGTGGTGTTTTGTTTGTTTGTCTCGGTCTTTTTTTTTTGGTCTGTTTGTTCTCTTTTGTGGTCCAATTTTTGAAGTTTTGGATTCCTTTTTTTTTTTGCTGTAAATAGAAAAGAAAGCCAAAAACCAAAAACCAAAACAAAGCAAAGCATACAAGAAGAGTAAGTGGAAAATAAAACAGCCAAACAAAATTGAAAGATTATGGTGTTTGTATGTATCATAGACGAAGGGAAATACAAACTATTAGAAGTAAGATACGATTAGAGGCGTGGAGGGGACTACTATAATTATGGTTATGGTTATGATGATGAAAATGAAGATGAAATAAGAAAAAGAAGATCTTGAGAAATTGTGGTAGAAATTATAAGCAGATGAAATTTGACTGCCCAGAATGTTTGCGAAAATTAAAAGGGGGCGGGCAAGGGATTCGTAGGGGAAAAAGAAGAAGAAGAACCAAATGCAGCAGAAGAGGAAAAGGAAGAGGAAAAGGAAAAGGAAGAACTTACCACCAACCACTGTTGCCTGTCAACTTTTTTGTTTGTTGTATGAGAAATTCAAAACAAACGCGGTCTTATTTTTGCGAGTTTTGTGTTTGCAGTCACGTCATTAATGAAACTCGCGCTAATTACGGTGGTAATGGTTGTTGGTGGCAGTAGTAGTGGTGGCGATCGTGGGTCGCCTCGTTCTGGAGGATAATGATATAATTTCCTTATTAGATTTATTTTATCTGAATGAGTGTAATTCAGTATGTTTTATTATAGAATTATATTTCCATTGAGAATACAATTAAAGATCATCACCAAGGGTGTTTGAGACAGATGATGATGCAAATTGGGTCTTTTTTTTTATCTTCGCATTTCCAATTAGTTTGCTGAGACATACTTTAAACTTCAACATAGAAGCATCTTTCTTTTGTCATTTCCCTTCTATTCCGTCGTCTAACTTCCTATACACTGTGTACAACATGAGACATAAATAAAAAAATTAATGAGTGTATTGAACAAAATTAAGGGGTGACTATACTTGTACCAAAAAAAAAAAAAAAAAAAGAAAAAAACCTTGCACCGCGTTTTTGTGGAACATAAGATTTAAGCAACTATTTAATTTCCTAATACGGTAATATATAGTTAACAAATTGTTCATATGTTGGATTTCGCACGTGCGTAAGGAAGTACATAGCCGAACACGTGCATGTCATAAATTTCGGATATTTGAAAACGACAACAATAAAAAAAAAATTACAACGAAGAAAAAAAAACGTTGACATTAGTAATGTGTTTTATCTGATTGGTCAGATAATATTCTTTTTTTTGCTTTGTTTGAAATCATGTGTTATAGATTTCTTGGCTAGAAGTAACATCTTTAGTTTTGTCTTTTTTTAGCGTGGCGGAATTCCACGGCCACTGTTGGTAGCCTTTGCTTTGCCAAGCCATACTCAGCAGAAGACACCTCAGATCTCAAGGCATTGTTTGGTAGATAAAAACAGATCTATCTGATTATTCCGTATCATGATGACGACAAAAAAGGAAAAGCCATATATGCGCATACGATCATTATTGTCCAATCAATTGCCGCCTATTATTAATCGCAAATTTGTGTTTCCACAGCGTGTTTCCAGGAATGTGCATGATTACGAAACGTAAAAATAAAACTATTTTTGTTAACGACTACGCCATCCTCTTCCTCAGCATCCTGTTATTCTTTATTCTTTACTCTTTCTTTCTTCTTCCACATATTAGCTCTTTGAAGAATATATTTAGATCTACGTCCATAATTGCTACCGATTATTTAATCAGTATTGACAAGAGCACGAAGCAAATTGCTATACAAGCTTTAAATAAGCAAAGAGAAAGCACCGCAGTAACAAATATTAGTTTACACGAACTGAATCTAAAAACAACCAGGCTACCCAAAAAAGAAAAAGAAAAAGAAAGAGAATTCTACAACCTTTCTTCTCTTGAGGTAACATTTTTTAATTGATATCCTCATCTGCAATTACTACAAGTGGTGGAATTATATTTCACTTGCAATTACGTATCTTATCACGTCTTTCAATTTGATCAGATTGTCGTGCTTCACTTAACTTCAAGATTAAGCTTTCGAAGTAGACATAACGTTTCAAGTTTAAAATAAAAATAAAGTGACAAACCTTGGAGACCAAGATTATTTAAATCCAAGAACAAGAAGAGGGACAAGACCAGACTAAGACAAGGCAACCCCGACTAAATTTTGCGAAGTAAAAAAAAAAAACTATTCACATTGAAATATACCACACCCTGTTTCATTCGGTATAATTATTCCAGCTTTCCCACTTCAACCTTTTTTTTTTTTATTATTATTGGATTTTGAATTATTAAGAGTCTTCTACAAGCAACAAACCATTTTCATTTATCGACAGTTAACAACTAATCACAAAACGTCATAGCAACTACTAGTTCTTCCATTATCACGACGTCACATATACCCTCAGAAGTATTTTTTTTTCCTTCATTTCATTTTTGCATATTTTTAATAGCTGGCAAAAAAAAAACACACACACCATTAATGAATTACAGAATACCACATAAGTCATGACAACTATAGAGCCAACTGAAAATCTGGGTAATCCCAAAATAGAACTGAACCAACCATCATCACAACTAATAATATCAAAGGATAAAGCACCCCACAATGCCTCAGACAACCAAAGTATCACGCAACAATTAAAATTGGAATCACATTTGCCTTCACAATCATCATCGCCGAAACCAGTACAAGATTCGTCTCCACAACCACAACCACAATCACAGCAGCACCACGATCTACATCCCAAAGATGGCCAGCAATGTTCTAATTGTGGAACCACCAAAACACCTTTGTGGAGAAGAGCTCCTGATGGAACTCTAATATGTAATGCCTGTGGGTTATACTATAGAGCAAATAATACTCATCGTCCTGTAAATCTTAAGCGACCTCCAAATACGATTGCGGTTGCGAAAGGAGAAGAGGGGTCTTGTAAAGGAGATGGACGATGTAATGGAACAGGAGGTTCCGCAGCTTGTAAGGGTTGTCCTGCTTTCAATAATCGTATTGTTGCTAAAAAAGCATTAGAAAAATCTCCTAAAAATGATGCCACTAAGGGAAGTACTAATAGCAATGACAAAAATAACAATGTGTCAAACAAAAATCTTGTAAATAATGCCACTTCAACTACCAATAAGAGATCTTCCGAGAATTCTAATGAGAACAATGAGGATGACGCGCAAGAAGGGGAAAATTCGTTCGCAATAGCTTGTTTTAATTGTGGAACAACGATAACTCCGTTATGGAGAAGGGATGATGCAGGGAACACTATTTGTAACGCCTGTGGTTTATTTTATCGGTTACATGGATCGCATCGTCCAATAAAAATGAAGCGACCTACAATTAAACGAAGAAGAAGAAATATCCCACCGAATTCACCTTCGTCATCATCCGAGAAGAAATCAAAGGATAAGATACTAAAACAGGAAGACCAATCACAAAATGAAAATTCCAACAGTATTACACCATCCCCTCCAACAAACACAATTGTTTCCCCTCCACCCCATTCTGATGCATCTAGTATAGTGTCGACTGCAACTACAAATGCTACGACAGTAACAACAACAACAACAAGTTCTTTAGGATCAAGAAGTTCAACCGTACCAATGTTTACTAGACTACCACCACCAATCAATTATCCGATATCGTTACAAAGAGGATCATCATCACCATCATCAGCATCATCACCGTCAAATAGAGCAACACTTCCACAGCTTTCTTCATCTTTTTACCTGCCATATAGTAGTTCGGGTACAATTTCCAATACTACGGGTCTGCTTCCAAGACCAGAACTCACACCAGTATCGGTATCTAAATTTGATATTAAGTTACCTCCTATTAGAAAGCGTGAGGGGGACGACAATAGATGCTGCCAAGGTTGCGCTTCTACAAAAAACTTAGTACCTATTGCAATCGATTTTACCGCAAGTTATAAACTTGGAAATCAAACCAAAGAAGCCGACACTAAACCTGAACCACAAGGAGATCAGAAACATGTACATGACAATGATAATGAAAGCGATAGTGAAGAAGTTGTCAAGAAAAGAAAGGCATTATCAATTGGTAAATTATTAAATGGATAATATAAATTATATAGCTTGATTGTAAAGTGAGAATATAAACGAAATTAGTGAATGTATCCATTATTAATTAACGAGTATAGGTTTGCAGCCGATCCCAATAGTCATTGTTATTGTTAATTTTTATTATGGTTCCATGAGTAGTGCGAAGTGGATAAAAAATATTTTAGTGCGATGAGGAAATACTAACCGGGACTTACTTACTAACTAAAAAAAAATATGTATCAAGAGATGAGTAGTACCGCATAGGAGCATTATGAGTAAGGAAAAAAAAAAAAAAAGAAAAACTTTTATTGAAAAATTTATTCGAATCTATATACATAAAGGGAAATTCTTTTTTATATAAGTAATTACATTACAATATTACTAAGAACAAAATGGGTAAAGATCACAAAGAAAAGAAGAGAAAGCATGACGAAGGTGATGTTGAATTGTCTGACAAGAAGAAACAAAAGAAGTTAGACAAGAAGGAAAAGAAGGATAAAAAGGATAAGAAAGAAAAGAAGGACAAGAAGGATAAGAAAGATAAGAAAGATAAAAAGGAAAAGAAATCCAAAGAAGAAGTCGAATCAACCTCAACTTCCACCTCAACCTCATCTTCATCATCATCATCATATGTTCAATCATCAGAATTATCATCAGTTCCACAATCAGAAATTGATTCATTTTTATCCACCAATGAAATCAGCGTTGAAGATCCTACCAACAGCAATTTTCGTCCAATATTATCATTTAACCAAGTTGAATTATCATCATCAGTTACTTCCAAATTAAATAAATTCGATAAACCAACCCCAATTCAATCTGTTTCATGGCCATACTTATTATCCCAAAAAGATGTTATTGGAGTTGCTGAAACTGGTTCAGGTAAAACCTTTGCATTTGGTGTGCCAGCTATCAATGCCATCATTACCAAGAATACCAAGAACTTGTCTGTATTGTGTATTTCACCAACCAGAGAATTAGCTTTACAAATCTATGATAATTTGATTGAATTAACCAAAAACACCAAAGTCAACTGTGTTGCCGTTTATGGTGGTGTTTCCAAAGATGAACAAATTCAAAAAATCAGAACCGCAAATGTCGTGGTTGCCACTCCTGGTAGATTGGTTGATTTGATTAATGATGGAGCTATAGATTTATCCCAAGTTAATTATTTAGTTTTGGATGAAGCCGATAGAATGTTAGAAAAGGGATTTGAAGAAGATATCAAAAGAATCATCTCAAGTACAAGTAGTGTCAATAGACAAACCTTGATGTTTACTGCTACTTGGCCAAAAGAAGTTCGTGAATTGGCTAATAATTTCATGCAAGATCCTGTCAAAGTTACTGTTGGGGATCGTGATGAATTAAGTGCTAATAAACGTATTACCCAAATTGTTGAAGTGATTAATAAATTTGATAAAGAAAAGAAATTAATCAACTTGTTGAATAAATACCAAAAATCTAACCATAATGATCCAGAGAATAAAATATTGGTGTTTGCATTATATAAAAAAGAAGCAACCAGAATTGAAAACTTGTTGAGAAGAAATAGATTCCAAGTTGCAGCAATTCATGGGGATTTATCACAACAACAACGTACCCAAGCCTTGAATTCATTTAAAGCTGGAGAATGTAATTTATTACTTGCCACTGATGTTGCAGCCAGAGGTTTGGATATTCCAAATGTCAAGGTTGTCATTAACTTGACTTTCCCATTGACAGTTGAAGATTATGTTCATAGAATTGGTAGAACTGGTAGAGCTGGTAAAACCGGTATTGCCCATACTTTATTCACCGAAGATGAAAAACATTTGAGTGGGGCATTATGTAACATTTTGAGAGGTGCTAATCAACCTGTACCTGATGAATTGTTGAAATTTGGTGGTCACACTAAAAAGAAGGCTCATAGTGCTTATGGTGCATTCTTCAAAGATGTTGATATGACTAAAACTGCCAAGAAGATCAAGTTTGATTGATTGATTAAGATAAATAAATAATAAAGATAAATAGATATATATATATATATTGTAATGTCATAATTTCCAGGAACTTTTTTAAGAACACGTGTTAGAGATCTATAATTGTATGTCTTTTTCTAGCCGAATCGGATTATTTCTTAACTGGGACATGCATGCGGCTGCCATTTTATCTGATGGCAAAAAAAAATCATGCCATTCAATAAAAAGGAGTAATTAAAAAGTCGTGTATGAACTTAAATTGACATATCTAAGATTACGTGTCCAATTATACTATAGCTGGTACTGGTATATACCTGTAATTCAACGACTATAGTGCTGCAGTAGGAGATGGGTTTGCAAGGGGCGGTTCCACTAGCCCATGGAACTTTACTCTTTATTATTAAGCTAGTTGACAGTTGGAATGGCGGCAAGATCTTTTCGGTATTGATCCGATAATAAAAGTAGGACAAAAATGGGTGCTAGAAATGGCCAAGAACAGAGGTACTAACCATAATAATAATTATAATACAACTCTACAACTACAACAACTACAACTATGAATACTACTATTGTAAAAAAAAAGAAATACATGCCCCAACAAATCCAACCAACGAATAATTCAACGTGTCGGGAATAAGGAACATGATTCGAAGTAAGCATATCAGTAAGAAGCTACATTAGTAAGCACATTTGATAGTGGTACAATCGTATTAAATGATAATGATGAAGAAGATGGTACGATGATGATCTTGGTGGTGGCCTGGTGGTGGTGGCAAAAATAAGGCGAAGGTGAAACAATGACAATCCACGCCGATGACAGCGTCAACGCCTTCACAAACAAAAAAAAAAGGCCTAACCGTGCGGAAATCAGAAAAAAACAAAAAGAAATTCTGTAATTAAATTGGATGGTACCAAAGAACAAAAAAAATATGACAATGCGTGCAAATATATAATATAATATAATATAATATACCATACAGTAGTAGTAGTAGTAGTAGTAGTGGTATTAATAGTATAAAAAATATCACCATAAAAAATTTTTCATTTTTTTTTTTTTTTCTTTTCCCTTTTTCCTTTTTGATAAAAATACAACAAACAAACAGTTGGCATCTTTTCTTTTATTATTACCATCATCACTACCACCACTCATCACTAGTAGTAATATATATATCAATCGCCTTCCCTTTCATTCCGATTGACAAAACCGATTTTTTTGATACTGTTTTTAGTTCACTTTCTAATTCATAATCGACAATAAAGAACCAAAATAAAACCGTTCTAGCAACCAGCTAATACCACCACATCCACCACCACTACTACTACTACTATAAGTACCAACCATGCATTTATTTCAATTCTTCGCATCACTACTAGTGCATCCTCATTTATTCTTCTTATCCCTTTTGGTATTCATATTACCATCTTTCACATCTGCATTACAACCTGTTTCAGCAATCTTACCAAAGAGAACTTTCACTCCATTTGATTCCCCTGATTTCTGTTCCCAAATTATCACTTCAACTTGTAATACCACTTTCAGTTATATCGATGAATTGAACGAAGAAATCAGTCCATTTTTATCCGAATTGGTTAACACTTCCTATTTCCGTTATTTCAAAATTAATTTGGACAAACAATGTAAGTTCTGGAATGCCCAACATTTCTGTGCCACTGAAAACTGTGCTGTTGAAATATTGGAAGATTTCAACTGGAGTCAAGTGACTAATGATAATTTGAAACCTTCAAAATTGGGAGAGTTGAGCTTACCTAATGCTTCCCAAGTTGATAACTCTATTGAAACTGAAAATGTTCAAACTTGTGAAGATTTAGATTACAGTGAAATCGATGATGATCATAATTGTGTTTATGTCAACTTGATGACCAATCCAGAAAGATTCACTGGATATGGTGGTAACCAAAGTTTTGATGTTTGGAAAGCTATCTATCTGGAAAATTGTTTCCCAAACACCAACCCAATGTCCATGGTTGCCAGTGAAGACAACGAACAATGTATTGAGAAGAAAATCTTTTACCGTGTGGTAAGTGGTTTACATGCTTCTATTGCCGTTCATTTATCTAACGAATTTTTGGACTCTGAAACCGGAGAATTTTATCCAAATTTGAAAGTCTTTATGGAAAGAGTTGGTATGTATAATGAAAGATTATCCAATATCTACTTTAACTATGCCTTGGTGTCCCAAGCTTTGGTGAAATTAAATGAAATTTTACCATTAAAAGAATTTATCCAACTGGGTTACGATGATATCACTCCAGCTCAAAAACAACATTTAATTGCCAACCATGACGTTGAAGATGTTGAAATCTATGACAAGTTATTATTACAAGATATTATTCCAAGTTTGGAAGCAAATGTTATCTTCAATGCTACCAACTTGTTTGATGATCCAAACTTGAAAGATGAATTCAGATCAAGATTTAGAAATGTTTCTGCTATTATGGATTGTGTTGGTTGTGATAGATGTAGAATGTGGGGAAAAGTTCAAACCATTGGTTACGGAACTGCATTAAAGATTTTATTTGAAGATGATAACTATGATAATCACAATTTGAAATTTAGAAGAATCGAAATTGTTGCCTTAATTAACACCTTGGATCGTTTATCCAAATCAATTCATCACATCAATGAATTTAAAACTAGATATTTACAACATTTGAAAGATGTGGCTGATGGATTAGCTCAACCGGGTGTGTACGATAGTATTCAAGAAAATAGAAAAGCTGGTAGTTTTGCTTTCCCATTTGTTAGTCAATTGCCTCAAAAATCAACACCTCAACAACCACCTCAACAACAACAACAACAAGAAGAACAACAACCACTTGAAGTTCCTCAAAAAGAAACCAAGAAAGAAGAACAAAAAGAAGAACCTGTTAAAAGAACGGGAATTCAACTTACAGCACAAGAAATTGGTAGAATAAGACCAGCAGATCGTACTTTTGCTCAAGAATTTAAATTAGCATTTGTTGAAGTTTGGGAAGCTTTAAAATTTGTATTGAAAAGCTATCAACAATTTCCAAAATTAGTGAGTAAATTGACATTAGTTCAATTGAATGAATGGTGGGGTCAATTAATTGGTAAACCAGTAGTTGCTGAATATGAAAGTCCAATTGATGTTGAAGCTAGAGAATATGAAAAATTAATTAATTAATTGATAAACAGTAGATAAAACAGCAACAGAAAAAAAATGAACGTTGTGTTGGAGGCATATATATAATATATATGTATATGTTTGCATTTATTTTATAATTCTATATAGTTGATTTTTATAAAAATGTATAGATTTAATATTTGTTGATGATAATTGTAATCTTACTTCTAGTTCTAGTTCTAATTCTAATTCTAATTCTAATTCTAATTCCAAAAACTAATTTAAACTGTGATATGCAGTTATTATTATATATTTTCTGGTATGTGAGTGTTTTTTTTTTTTTAGTTAGAGGGTTTTTTTCCCCTTTTTGCACCCATATAAATACAATTTTCAATTGCCCCCTAAAAAAAAAAAACCAACCCTACTATTTCCTGTCATTTTCTTTCTTAAAATTTGCCACTTAAAACTAATAAATAAACTATCAAATATTTAAATAAATAACGCATAAAGATTGATAATTATCTTACAAACTTATTCATCCATCATTCATTATTCCTTATCCTTTAGTCATTATTCATTAAGATTCATTTTTTTTTTTAATTATGATAATTCATAATCCATTCGTTTTCAATTCCCCATAATCATCAATTAAAACCTAAGGAAAAAAATAATTATTCTTAAATTATTATCAATTATTTTTTTTTTTTTTTTTGCATTTTTATTATTAATTGTTAACCCTCATGTATGATAATTATATTTTCATTATTTATATTCATGTTTTTATATTTTTCAACCATGATCAATTCAATAAACGATAACAATAACAGGAACAGCAAGAACATCAATAACGATATTCAACTATTGAAAGAAAATACCAAAAATAAGAACAACATTAACAATGATAGGGATAGAGAAAGGGAACGACACGACAAGTCAGAAATTAGGAATATAATAGGGATTCAAGAAGTAGATATAGAGGGTGATAACGATAACAATGATGATGATGAAATGGAGAAACTTTTAAGAAATGTGAAAATAAGGTATTTGGATAGCATTGATGAGTTGACATATTCCGAATTATTAGATCATGATATCATTTATAAAATTTCCAATGATCAAGCATTAATTTATCAAGATGAGAAATGGATTCATATACAAACTGATGAACCAAATACAATCCCAATAACAGATAGTAACACGAAAAGAGGCATATCATTTACTTCAAAAAAGCAACATAAACTTCGACAGGACGAATATTTAAACAATGAGGATGATGATGATGAAGGAGAAGAAGAGTATGAAGACGAATATTCAGATCAACTACAAGAAGGATATATACAATCCGAAGAAGACGAGGACCAAGACGAGGAAGAAGACGAAGAAACAGAGGAAGAAGGCGAAGAAACAGAAGGCGAAGAAGAAGACACATCAAACACTCGAATAATTGAACAATCAATACCAATTTCAAATTGCTTAAATCAGATATATGGAGACGGAGGAGCAATTGAAGTTGAATCCACCACAATTTATACCATGATCAATACAGTTGATCTTTCAATTACATTAAATGTTATATTTTATTATGAAAAATTCACCCATATTTGGGAATTACGTAAAAGTTTAACATTGAGAAATATTTATTATTGTAACGTACCTGAAGGATATGTTGGACAAATTTGGTTATCTTTCCTATCGGAAGAATTTGATTCGATAAAATATAGAATTGTTGATGGGATTTCAAAATTGAAACCAAAAAAAACCAACAAGAACAATAAGGACAATAATAATAATAATATTAATAAGCATATAAAGGGGAAATTCTTACGAAGGAAATTGAAATTTGGGAAATGGTTGAAATTGGGGAAAATTATGTTGATAAATGGGAAAAGATCCCCAGTAATTAAATGTATAACAACTAATGATATTCATGATGGTAAATTAGATTGTCGTAGTAAAGCATTGTTGAAATACAATAAACATTTTCAAATTTTATAAATAATCTAATATATATAAATATCTATATATACGTATATTTAATCATAATACGTTCACAACAAACATTGGCTTTCTTTGTAATAAAACCCCTGAGATGTTATAATGTTGGAATTGTCACGTGTCACATATTGTTTGTAATCGCATAATAATTTATTATTATTAGTTAATTAATTAATTGACAACAAATTAATTTTTTTTTTTTTGTTGTGTGCGATTCTCCATTTTTGCCCCACATTATTTTATTTAAAGTTAGCGCTGATAAGATAAGACAACCAACAGCCCACAACCCACAACCCACAACCTCCACAATAACTATCAACAACAATCAAAATTAAATAATCGAGATAGAAATAAAAAACGTTGCATTATAGTTTATAGTTTATAGTAAATTATATAAAAAAAATTGAATACTTAAAAGAAAGAAAATCTAGCAAAAAAATAAAAACAGTAACAAGTAACAATAAAGTACATCAACACTCCAGGATGTACTTGTATAACATTAGAAATCAACTCTTTTGTTTGTTTTTTAATTCACGATTGAACTTTTTCTTTTTAATAATTGCTTTACTTTGCTTACTTTTATAATTCATACTTCTATCATATTCTTCACCAGATTTAAATGGTTCATAGGAGAAATTCTCCCCACCATCCAAAGAATCTCTATTTTCTTCAATGGCTTCATCTTCTAATTTCAAAATATCAAATTGATTCTTTTCAATTCTCTTAGTTGTACTTGGTTTTGCTGTTGTCATTTGGTGGGACTTGACTGATTGACTTTTATTTTTACCGAGACTGGCAACTTCGGCATAACTTAATTGCTTGGTTTGAATATCGACGAATTCATCAACTTCATTGTCCATAGATACATTTATCAACTTATTATCTTGGTTTGCAATTGTAAAGTTTTTTGGCGCATCAACTGTGGTGGATTTGGTGTTGTTGTTTGTAGGTGTAGAAGGGGTGGATTTTCTGAACCATTGTGGGAATAAATAAGAAGAGATTGATGATTTAAACATTTGATTGTACTCGGAGAAAGTTAAATAATAAAGAAAGTTGTTGTGGTTGTAGTTGTTGTTGTGGTGGTGGAGTAAAGTGTTGTTTGTTGATTATGTCGGTAGAAAGGAAATACAATTAGTAGTCCCTTATTAGATAGTAAGATAATAGATAGTTGTTGTAATAGATATAGTTAAATATCCTATTGGTTGGGTTAATTGAATGGATCAAAGGATTGGTTGTTTGTTTGTTTGTTTTGTTCTTAAAACAAAAGATAGAGATAGCAAAAAGGGAAAAGGAAAAAGAGAAAAGGAAAAAGAGAAAAGTGTTGTAAGAATTTTTTTTGTTGATTTGTTGATTTAATATATATTATATACTATATAATATGTGGGAGTTTCCTGAGTACATGTGGTTACTATGGTTGTTTATCTTTTGTTTACCTTTTTAATACTGGTAGTGTACTGTGACTCAATTCTTATCAACGTGTCACACTATCTTCTTTCTTTTTTCTTTTGTTTTACAACTATTACTATGAGTCATGTGATCCTTCACTTACAAACTACCTCCATAGTATTACCACTATTATTAATAACCACTAACACTTGATCCACCATAACTACTACCATACAACTCAAATTGGATATATGTATACACATAGAAACCAATCCAATAACCACCCACGGTTCTAGAATATGCTATGACCACCACCATTATCTGTCATGCATTTAACACGTTGTACCACACAAGGACATGGACACTTCATTATATCACGCACGTACACACACCCACACACTAACCTCCACACCTTTTGTGTTTTATTGTTCGGTTTTCCCACCCGAGAGGGACTTTGCCTAAATCCAGAAACATACCAAAATCACACCGGAAACGCATCTTCCGGGGGCAATATTCCGTTCTCCCCTCTGTAACTACACATTTTTCCCCCAGAGCAACCTTAAATACGCCAAATATAGAATCTGGAATTAGCTCCGAAATCATAACGCACTCATTATCACACTTGTTCCATTCGCCCTCCCGCGCCCCCACGCGCCCACGTCACGACCGACTAAATATCTCGATAAGAGTCACCACCCAAACTATTTAACACGACTGAATGACCCAAAACTCTGACTTGCTTTAGATACGTCATTCACGTCACAAAATAATTAACAACAGCCAGAAGAAATAACAACCAGTAGAAACAACTAGAAAATAGCAAACAACGGAATTTATGAATCTGTAAATTTCTTTCCTATCTTCGAAGGAAAGTTGCTAATATTAATAAAGTTGTCATTACAATCTTAAAAATCAAAAATTCTCCCTCGCTCTAATTATTGCAAAATTAAGAAATTATTCCCACCGTTCTCTCTCTCCTTCTCTCTCTCTCTCGCTCACATTCTACTGCCCCTATTTACCCCCTTCATTACTAAATTGATGCAAAAATGAAATTTACTATCTAATTTATTATTATTATAACTCTATTCCTATATAGCACAAGTTCTACATCTCCTGTTACCTTACTTTCTATTCTGATCTAGATAACCAAGTCACTTGATTATTTATAAATTCACATAATTCGTTCATATCTTTATCGTTAAAATGGACGAAATGAATTCGTTTAACACATAATATATCATGAATATGTTGCCATTGTTCAACTTCGAAATCAACTTCTATATTTTCAACTTCTCCATTTCTTATTGTTTCTTTGGTATATGATAATCCATTATATAATTTATAGTTCAATTTCTTGTTCTTTTCATCATATAAATC
Source organism: Candida neerlandica (assembly GCA_030557875.1). NCBI lineage: Eukaryota > Fungi > Ascomycota > Pichiomycetes > Serinales > Debaryomycetaceae > Candida > Candida neerlandica. The sequence continues at coordinate 39,773 of JANIWD010000061.1, read as the reverse complement.
AGATCTTGACATGTATTGTAATGGATCCAATTTTGGATAATTACAATGAATGGTAAATAATGGAATCTTATTATGTTGATGGAATACTTCATTTTCAATAACTTTTAATTTCTCAATTTGTTCCGATATACTTAATTGTTTAATTGATTCATCTTCTAAATGACCTTTCAATACTTTGGTTTCAAATTGTTCATAATCAACCAAAGGATTTCTTTGTCCCATTGCCACCCCTTGGAATTTTCTATCATTATCAAAATAACCAAAGGTTTTAATGAATGATTTCACTTGATAGTAATCTTGTCTTGACACTTCAGCAGCTGCAACAAATGTATCTTTATCACCTTCACCTTGTTCTCCTAAGGAAAATAATTTATAGAATAAATTAGGTCCATACATGTTATAATATAATGCTAATAAAATTGTCTCCCCATGAGTTCTCTTATTGATAATCAATTGACCCGATTCGGTAGATAAATCAGGTATAGCACCTTCCAAGTCATGATATGGAGTTGATGGTTTATCGAAATTTTCCACGTTTGAATTAACCCCTGGTGGGATGTATAATGGGAATCTATCATATCTTACTCTCTTATTTTCATTGATTTCAATTTCAGCCAATTCATAATAAATAGGAGAAATTGTACGTTTCCAATAATCGGGCCAAGTTATCATACCATAATCTTTATATAATTTACTATCAAAGATTTTATCCGGGTTGGAAACAATCATATTATCCGAATCCAATAATAAAATATGTTCAAATGAAGAAACAATTAAAGCCAATGCTTTGAATTGAAAACTTTTGAATTTTCTATTCTTCATAACTGCTTCACCCAATACTTCATCAACCATAACACAAGATGCATTCATGTCAGGTAAGATTTTTTCACAAAATTCAACTTCTTTTTCATAATCACTTTTAGCTGGCATGATAATTTCTACCGGTAATTTAGATCCAGTTTCTCGAAGGGCAACTAATGCTAAATAAGCCAACCAAGAAAATCTTCCCCCTCCAATTATAACAACCCCTTTGGTATCTTTTTTATAAACTGATTCTGGCATCATTTCTGGTAAATCTTCAACTACACCATGATGTTTGGATTTCAATTTCTTAAATAAATCATTTGAAACTTCTGCTTTGGATAATAAAACTTCCTTGTTCTTTTCCCCTGGCTTTTGTTTCGATTTATCAATATAATGAACGGCTTTACTTGGATCTTCTCCGAGGTCTAATTCATATTTATCAAATGTTTCAAATATATGTTTCCAAAACACGTGGGCTGAAACTGGTCTCATAACTGGATCACTTATGGCATTCTTATCACTTGATGAACCTGATGATGATGAAGATGATGAAGATGAGGCTGGGAAGGATGAAGGTTGATCCAATTGACTTTCATAATTTGGTTTGTCATCGATTATCTTGTTTGGAGTTGATTGATATCCTTGATTCGCACTGTTTGCATCATTTTGTTGAAGGGAATTTGATTCATAACCATAATTGGAATAATTAGACGATCTATGATGGAATAATGAAATTATTATTATAAGGAAAACTATCAAAACCCCAATAGTTTTAAACCTATATCTAGCAGGTAATATATGTAATATCTTACTCATGATTTGCGTTTTTCTTTTTTTGATATCAAAATGAACTACAAGTAAGTAAGGAGGTACTTGTGTTCTTTCGTTAACTAGATCAAAAAAAAAATTAAAATGATAATAAAAAAATAGAAGGATTATTGAATTGTAATATGTCTTTGTTAGTTATAATTTTTTTTTTTTTTCTTTCGTTAATTATTGAGGAGAGATGGTGTTGCTGATTTCGTTGATCGTTTTTTTTCATGCACGTGAAATTACACAAAGACACGACCAACTAACAACCAAACAAAAAAATATATATATATACCCATCTCACACACAAGGAGACGTGTTGTGCCAATGCAAGAGATAACAAACACAATTTCATCCCACACGATATACCACCTTACTATACAACAAAAAGAAATATGTCATATAATGGAATAGGTTTACAAACTGTAAGAGGTTCAGCTACTTCAGGTCATGTGCAAACAAATCTAAATTCAAAAATATCCAAACCTGGATTTCATGAATCACGTAAAAAGGAAAAGCACTTACAAGAACATCTACAACATCAGAAAATAATTGACGCTAAGAAACGACAAAGTCAAGACCATAAGTCTAGGGATACAAATACAAATATAGATGATGATGAAGAGGATGAAGGAATTAGGAAAGAATTGATTGATCATGAATTATTACGACGCATTGAAGTGAAATGTATGGATTTACGAGATAAATTAGAAGATGAAGATGTAGAAGATCTGGTGATTGATGAGAAAGTCAATGAATTGAGACAGAAATTGATGAGTGATGATAAAGGAAAGAATAAGAATAAGAATAATAATAAGGAAGATAAGAATGAGCCAGAGAAGGTGGATGATAAGAAGAAAGAGAATACAAACTCATATGATTATAAACGTCTATATAAGGAAAAGAACAATGTATCTGGATCACGTACCGGATCACGTTCTCGAAGAATACATCAATAAGATATTTAATAACATATATGTGTATTTTATTTTTTTTGTAGGTAGATATATCAATTACATAAAACATAGATATAAGACAAAATTTTTGCATTTATACAATTTCTTGGTCATCTTCTTTTGATAAAGCATCCTCAATTTCTTTTTTAACATCAACTATAGATTCCTCTGAAGAAATTGCATCTTCAGATACAACTTCATTATCATGAATTGGCTTACTAACACGAATATCATCTTCTTGAACTTTACTTTGTGTAGTAGTGGCAGTAGGTATACTAATACGATGAATATGCTGATGTTCTTCTTCTTCATCATTGTCATCTTCTAATTCAGTGGTTGATTTAGTAGTGGTAGCAATCTTCTTTGTTTCGTCTTCGATAGCAATATCTTCATCTATATCATCAGCACCACTGGAAACATGATGAATTGCTTGCTTTGGTTCAACTTTTTCTTCTATTTCTTCTTCCTCCTCGTCATTGGTTATAGCTGCAACATGATGTATATTACTCTTTGGTTCAACTTGTTCCGCTTCTTCTTCTTCTTCTTCTTCTTGCTCTTCGTCGTGATTATCATTGGTTATCTTGGAAACGTGATGTGGAATGCTCTGTTTTGGTTCAACTATTTCTTCCTCTTTATCATCTTGATATCCAGCAACAATATTTTCTTCTTCTAATCCAATATCATCATCTTCTTTCTTGTCTTCAAGGTTGATTTCTTTATTTGATGATTCAATTTTTTTAGTAAATACAAGACCAAATAATTCACCACTTTCCAAACAAAATTTACTTTCAGTTTCAACTTTAGCTTCACTTACAGATTTAGGTAATTTCTTTCCTCTTGGACCTCTAGCTCTTCTAGCTGGTGCATTTTCAACACTTTTTGATCTTTCCTCTTGCACTTCCTTCTCTTGATCTTCATCATTATCATCGTTATCTTTTTCTTTCTTCGATGGTCTTGATCCAAGAGGAATTTGTCCTGGATTAAACATTCCAGGTAATGGAATTGCTTTACCTCCAAATCTCAGTAAAAATTTACTACCATCGATAGATTTTTTAGGTTTTGATTCATTGCTTGAATTTTCATCAGCTGAAGGATCATTCTTTATTGGATTAAACAATTGTTGCTGGAATGCTGCAATTTTAGACGACAATTTCTTGGGTTTTGGTGGAGGTGGTTTCAGTTTAGTTGCTGTTTCCAATGATGAAGATGTACTTGATTTAGTTGGACGAACAGGAATTGATGGTTTATTTGAAAGGTCGCTACTACCAGTACTGGTTGATGATTCATCAGCAGAAGTTAATGAATCTGCAGTTGGTCTTTTTGGAATAACTGGTTTATTGAGATTTGGCTGTTCATGATTCAAACTAATTGATTCTTCTTCAGTTGTTGATCTTGATAAGGATGCTTTTTTTGGTGGTCTACTTGGAACAATCGGGGTTGAAGGTTTGCTTTCGGTTTTTTCTGGAATTGGTGTCGAAGCTTCTTCCGTAGTTGGCACATCCTTTACATTCTCTTCTGGTTCTAATACCCTTTCAGTATCAGTTTCATCACCACCAGTTGGTTCATTTTCATCATCATCATTGTCACCCAAAGTGGACTCATGTGTTTCAGCAGGAACATTTGATTCTTCTTCTTCTTCTTCTTGTTGTTGTAGTTGACGATTTTGTTGTTCTTGTTCCAAATCGTCTTCTTTTTCTTGTGAGATAGTTTCTACGTCATCATCAAAACTAGATGAATCACCATGACCATGATGTGCTCCATGTTCATCATCTTCATCTTCATCACTTTTGAAAGTTGCTTTGGTATCTGAATTTCCTGGAGTAACTTCACCATCACCAAATGTACTCAGGTTATGGTTATTTATTGAATTCAATTCACCTTCAGGGATTACTCTTTGTGATTGGGTCTGTTGTTCATTTTCATCTTCATCTTGAGATTGATGTTGATCATTTGATGGCAATCTTAATCCACTACCTGAAGTTACAGGTTCAATAGGTGCCGACTCCTCGTCTTCAACAGGTTCATGAACAGAAGGCTCAATAGAATCTTCCAATTCTTTCTCAAGTTGATCAATTACATCATCCAATTCTTCTTGCACATGATGCAGAGAAGTTTGTGGACGGGAAGGAACAACTGGTTCAATCGATTTGCTACTCTCTGGAAGGGAAGGAATAACGGGATCCACTGATTTGGTACTTGTAGGACGTTGTGGAATAACCGGTTCTTGAGAATTGGATTTTGAACTTTGAGGACGTTGTGGGACAATTGGATCCTGTTGTTTCTTTTGAGGACGACTTGGAATAATAGGTTCATTTGATCTACTTTCTGGTCGTTGGGGAATTACTGGTTCTTGATTTCTAGTAGGATGTGGAGGAACAATTGGTTCTTCTACTTCTTCTGGTTCATTTTGGTGTTGTTCCTCACCTTGTACTTGTTGTGGTCTTTGCGGACGACTTGGAATAACAGGAATATCCAAATTTTGATTATCCGAGGATAATATTTTAATGTGATCAACTTCCAATTCGTCTTCCTCACTGTGTTTCAGTTTATCCTCTTGGTTTCTTGTAGGTCTACTTGTTGGACGTTGTGGAATGATTGGTTGGGTTAGAGGAGTTGTAGTTGTGGTGGTAGTTGTATTTGTAGTTGTAGTGTCACTGACAGTGGCAAGTGTTGATTCAGGAATGTGGGTCAATTCTTGGTCCGATAATGTAGATTGTCTACTTGGACGAGGTGGGATGATTGGAGATGATACTTGAGGTGGTATAGATTGTTCAATTTCAGTATCATTGACTATTGGATGTTCGTCTGATTGTGTCATTGATGATAATAAGTTGATTCTTTGGTTTGAGTTGTGAGTTAACAGCAATAACTAGCAAACAATATTGTTGGCAGTTTTTTTTCCTGTTTGTTTGTTTGTCTGTCCTCACTTTTGGTTCATTCGTGGCGCCAAAGCCAAAGCCAACGCCAAAGCCTATTTAAAAAAAAAAAAAAAGCATCACCGAAAGTAAGTAATACAGACAACCATATAAAGATACAATCAATTATTAAAACAGTATGTATTTATGTATAGTATAAAAATTCAATCACATAATTCCAAAAAAAAAAGAAAATGAAAATGCAAATACTGATCGACACAACACAACAGAACAAACCTAAATTTTTTCCTCTAAGAATAGTTCAATCTAAAGATATCATTAAATACATAGTAAGAACCACCATCTGGGATCAAATGAAAAACTTGAGAGTAACGTTGAGCATTACTTTCATCATCAATCAATAATTCACCAGTAACCATAACTAAAATATCACCATTTGGACTGGCAGGTTGAGCATCCAAAGTTGAAATTCTATGAGCAACTTTTTGGAATGGTAATGAAGATAATTTTTCAACAATTTCTCTGGCACCTTGTAATTGAGAAGTTTCAAATGTTAACATAGATTCATTTCTGTACAAGTTACCTAATTGAGATCTATCGGAATCAAATTGGTTGTAATAAAAGTTGGTGAATTCGGTGGCCACTGCGTTGAAGTCGACTAATAATAATAATTGTTAGTACATTTAACAAAAAAAAAAAAAAGGAACACACTCGATTAATTTACACAAATAGGGTGATTATTGTTATAATGGAAGGATTTGTTTTACATACCTGACATGATGGACTATTTTTGGTTAATGAAAAGGAAAGGAAAGAGATCTGATTGATATCGTGTAGTTTGAAATCAAATTTTTTTTCTCTTTCTTTCGTTCTTTCTTACCACCACCATCACCAACAACACAGAAGAATCGCACACACGCTCCACAAAGTAGTAGTGAGAGAAGACATGGCAAATTTACACGACTTACTATTTAGCCTTACTAATAATAATATTATATTAATATTCCTGTAGAACTTTGTCATTACCCGATATATACCTTATTAAACCAATTGAGAATAATCTTTCAAAATACCTTTCATATGAGTATTAGTAATCTTACCTCTTCTAGCCTTCTTTTGTTTCTTATCTTTATTTTGAGGTTGTTTCTTAATCAAATTAGGATCAGCCCCAGTTGGTTTCAAACCTTGATCCAATAATTTTTGATACAAGACATCTCTTTCCGGTAATTTAACCTCATTCCATAATTCTTTAAATTCATCATCAATATACCCCATTTCCCCTCCATTATTTGCCCAGACCAATCTTGGAGCATTTTCTTTTTTATTTCGAAGCACCAAGATTTTATTTTCCGCTTCTAATTCATCAATTGCAGTTATGCATCCTGCCCAACCATCTTTTAATTCTTTAACAAATGTTCCTTTAAATGTTGTTTGACGACGTAAAAATTCTAATAAATCATCTGCACTTCGAATATTATGTAATGAAACATATTCAAGGGTTCGTTTTTCTTCATCATATTTAATTCGATCGATTTCTTTTAATAATGGTAATAAAGTTTGATGAATATCAAATGATAAATAATTTTGTAATTTTTCAACTGGAATTGGTTTATCATGTTCTTTAATATATTCAACTGCTAAATGTAATTGGGTAGATAAATGAGATCCGGTCATTTCTCCCAAATTTTGTTTTTGTCTTTTTAATACCTCAGTCATGGAATCATTCAATGATCTCTTCTTCGATGAATTATTGTTATTATTAGAGGTGGTGGTGGTGGAGCTTATGGTGTCATTTTTCTTGTTGGATATTGGTGATGGTGGTTTTGCTAATGTTGCCTTTCTTGGAACGATAACAGATGGACCACTCTTGATCTTGTTCTTAAATGCTGAAAGTTGTGCGGATAAATCTGACATTATGATGACTTTCTAGTTTATGAAACAAAGATGAAGAAGTAAGTGTATCATGTAATTGATTAGGTCTTTTCCTTTTTTTGCTTTTCTCTTTTTTTAACCTGCGCCAAATATCGATTTATCAAGATGTCGTGTGAATCCGTCAAAAAATCAATACTTCCTCTTCACTATATAAATAACATCATCAGTAGGAGAAAAAAAGTTTTCATTTATATGTTTCTTTTTTCTTTTTCTTCTTTTTCTTTATTAATGAACTTTCAAGTTATTTAGGGGACCTTTTAATTTTACAATATAGCATTAACAATTAAGAGCTAAATTGTAAGAGTTGGTTATTCTTGAATTGACTTGGATTTTCTAGATAAATTATTTGTGTCTATTTTAAGGGAGCAGTCCTTTTTAATATGTCCCCAGCTTTAAAACCATCGCTATTGGAGGTCGCCCCCTAAGAAATTAGGGTTTTTTGGCAGATCCATGAAATGGTGATGACCTGATGTCTGGTACATTCTTTTCTAAATACTCTTTCTATTGTAAGCATGAGGGAGGTGTTATAATTCATATTCATAAATTTTGAAATATATATATGCTTGTGCGTATATAATAATTATCATATGTATTGATACGTATATATCCGGATGTGTGTGAGTTTAAAAAATAATACATTGGCTACGATAAATAATTTTCAGCTAATCTTCCTCTTCTTATCCTGTCTCTTCTCATGTGCTCTTCATGAGGTGAAAGTAAATCATTCTTGATAATTTTACTAGCTAATTGGCATCCTTCATATGTGCTAAGATCGATTCTTCTTGCCCATTGCAAGTTTTTATACATTCCTGAATCAGTTAAATCAATAACCAAATCTTGCTTATAAATACCAGATCCCTGAAGGTACTTATCTTCTTCTAGTTGTTGTTGTTCTTCTTGTCTTTCTTCTTCTCCTTGATCTTCATCTTCACTGTCTTCATAATCATCTATATCGATTGAAAACCCAGAATTATCATCACCATCATATATCCCGTATATTTTTAGTTCTGATCTTCTTCTGGTTAATAATTTCGTCAAAAACTTTTCAATCATGTTACGATTTAACCAAATCATAGATGATAAATTGATATACTTTAATTTCCCAGAAATCTCAGCATTAACTGTAGGTGGCATACTAAAAGAATCAAAATTTAATACTCTCTTGCCATGGTTTTTAATGATAGCTGCCAATACTTCTTCTTCATTGACTCTTCTTAAATTGGCATTGTTGATTGATTTTAAATTCAAATCGGAAAGATAAACTTTACCATCACCTTTATTTAAATAGGAAATATCCGCAACGGTTGGAGGCAATGGGGGTAATAAACTGTTATATTTTCTAATTGGTTTAGAAAATGTAGTGATTGAATAAACCGATGAGGCGGTTGAACCACTTGGCGGATTTGATTTATAAAGACTGTCCAAATAATTATTGTTACTTTCAAATCTTAAAATACTACTTTGACCATTAATTGAATAAACATCGTCAACATCATTTAATCTCATAATGTCATCAATCTTATGAATCAAATCTTTTGGATAATTATTCATCAAATCAAAATTTTGGTACTTGTAAACCGTTGAACGAGTGATTTCATAATCAGTTGAAAGTGATAAATTACCCAAATTCAATCTGACTAAATTTGGACATAAATTGATCAAGTGCAAAATATAACCAATTGGTAAATCTTTGGTGGTTGAATAATTAATTAAAAACTTGTTGATCATTGGATGTGGTGCAAAATTTCTTGTCCAATTATTTATTGAAGTTTGGGAATCCAATTGTAGAAATTGTAATTTAGGGGCTTTTCTTGCACCTGAACCACCTCCACTTCTGCTACCACTACCACTTCCAGATCCACCACTATAAGATCTGCTTCTTTTTCTTGATTTGAAATATTTAAAAGGTTTGCTGAATTTCTTTGAAGAAGAAGATGATGATTTTGTGGAATTGCTTGATTTAGCAGAATTTATCAGAAATTGGGAATTGGAATGAACTTTGGTTAATGAAGATGAAGGAGCTGTATGAACGGTGTATAATGGATTGTTCTTAAATTTCCAATCTCTCCAACCAGCATAAACTTTACCAGTTGGAAATTGATCAAGTTTTTCATTATTATTATTACCATTTTCTGGATTTATTTCCAAATGATCCAATTGTTCAATTCCTGGACGATGTGGATGATGTTGTTGGTGTTGATGTTGATGTTGATGTTGATGTTGATGTTGAATATTTTGATGTTGTTGTATTTGTACTTGTTGTTGTTGCTGCTGTTGTTGTTGCTGTTGATGTTGTTGTTCTTCTTCATCCTCGTCATAACTTGGTTTGATACCTGATAAATCAATTGTTCGAACATATTGACCTACATCAGAATTCAATCTCAAGTATGAAATGAATTGAGCAAATCTATAAGTTGAGATAAATTGCAACTCTTCATAATAATATGGTTTGCTTAAAAAATAAAACAACTTACAAGTAAACATACAACTTTTGTAGTCCATTTTATCATCAACCAAATAGAAGATATAATCAAGAATCTCAATGGGAAGGTTCTTAATGTTCAACTCAACAGGGAATAAAGGTTGCTGATAAGTAACCAACCTATTAAGACAAGTATTGTTGTTAACATTTGTTGTTGTTGGTGTACCACTAGTACTTGAAGATGAAGAAGCAGATGTAGGTGGTTGTTGTTGATGATATTGTTGTTTTTGTTGTGGTTGTGGTGCAGCCAGGGACAGGGCATTAAGATTACTTGTGGATAATAAATTTGTGTTGCTAATTCTCATACTTATCGACCGAGATACATCACTCAATAATGATTTATACTTCATTTTAAAAGGTTGTGGTTCCTTCTTCTTCTGGTAGGTTTTTCTCAACAGATTCAAATCATTTTGGGATAAAGGAACCAAAGAATGGGTTCGGTAGTCATATCTTGCTGTGGGGTTCAATAATGAGCGATAAGGAGGTAGATAACTGTGGTAGTCGATGGAATCAGTCTTTAACATCGAAATATGGGAGTAGTTGTTGCCTTTGATAAAAAGGGTGTTAATAGTAAGGGTTCCTTAACAAACTAGGAGATAATATAATATAATAAACTAAAATTAAAAATAAAAAATTTTAATAAATTTTAGAGAGGATGAAGTGGAATTTCGTAAATTTAAATGGGATCTAAACTGGTTGATTTTATAAATATAACTCGCACGCTTAAAAAAAAAAAAAAAAAAAAAAAATAGAATCAATCATACATATGTGAGAAGGGAAAGTGAAAATAGGGGCAGTAGTTTGTTTTTGTAGCAACAGGGCAATATACGCTCACCACACATATAACTTTGTCACACAGTGGAGATAGGGAGGGGGGAAAAAGAGACAACAGAAAAGAAAAAAAAAAGGTCGTGTGCGTGTTGTGTGGGTCGTGTGTTTGGGAGGCGGGTCAGATAAAAAGAAGGCAGGGTGAAGCAGGCGTAGGGATAAGTACAGCGTGTGATGCCCTGCCCCACGTTACATAACAATAGATTATCCTCGAACTAAAAGAATAACAAGTACACACTTTAACGAATTCCTAATTAAAACCTTAATAATCCTCCCATTATGAATCACCAATACAACCTTAGTTACCCCAGTCACGCAGTATCTAATAATAAGGTGATAACTATCAACAGAAAATTGTCAACTGCCACAGTATTTTCTCTTGTTCCCCCATATTTGTTCTTCACACTCCCCCACCACAACAGAAAGTAACATGATCTCTCTCTACCTGCAAGTGTGGTTGTCTTCACGTGAGGCATGAGTAAAATGAAACGTTACTAAAAACAACGAAATAGCAAGGGAACAAATCAAATGAAAGCAAAGCAAAGTAAAATAGGAGTAAGCGTCAGCGTCAATATCAGGTTAAACTCTGCATATTCGTTTTTGTACGTGCAAATGACATTTCTTAAACTTGCCTTAAAACTTGCCGAGGAATCAACTAACAGTTAAGAGAATTTTTCATTTTTTCTTATTTCTTTTTATATTCTTGACTTCGACTTCAACTTCGACATCGATTAAGATGACTACTCTTTGTAGGGTTTGTTCTTGTATTTTCTGACACTCACACACTCACATTGCCACAACATAGCCCTTTTGTCTCTCCAATATAATTTTACTCCTTAATAATTAACAAAGGATAGGATGGATTTATCGGTACCACTTGCACATCCCGTATTTCACATTCCTTTTTCCCCCTATTTTTTTCATTCTGTGTAAATCTCTTTTGCTTCTCACATCGAACCACACGGCACACTTACCGTTTTAAGGAGTGATAGTGGTAGTTTGAGAATTTCATCTTCGGAAAAACTCTTCATTGGCATTTCAGGATAAATTATGATGTGTTTATGCTTACGTTTACGTTTACGTTTACGTTTATGGTATATGCTATATTTAGTACTCAGATAGAAATGCATGGTTAAGTTTCGTTGTTCTCTTTCTCTCTCTCTTTCTCTCCCTTTTTAATTAAGTACATAAATGTATATTATATATCTTGCTCTAAACATTCCAATCCATTACTAAATACGGATATAGTGATTTACGCTCCCTTTTCTTGGTATGAATCGGAAAAAAAAGAAAGGAGAGAAAAGAAAGGACAAAGCAACTTTTCAAAATCAAAAAAACTGGCTAATTAATGTACATTACATATGTTTCAGGTTCCCTCGGAGTGCCGAATCCACTGTTGTTGTTATTGCTTTTAAAGACCATTAATTATATGATTCTAGATGTAATAAAAATTGTTCCGACGAGATGAGTTGGAAGACTTTTTTTTTTAAGGATTTATCTACATGCATTTTTGTTTATCGCCGAATGCGGGTAACTGTTTTTTAACGTTAACAAAAAAATGTGGCTCCTCCGAGACTTGGAGGATTTATCGAATACTCGAGAAAAGCAACAGTACAGAACAGAAGAGAACAGATGAGTTAGTTAGTTAAACGTTGTTAGAAAAAAAGTAAAGATTACACGAAATAATCTCTAAAGCCTTTCCTTTTCTTTTTTTTGTTATCTTTTCTTTTTGCTATCTCTTATTTTTTTTATTTTGAGGAAATTATCATAACCCTCGAGTAATATACATTAAACAAATAACTCGAGAGACTATGCGTGGAATACGTCATTATTAAGATTATTAATTTTAATTGTTACTTGTTATTGTATCGGTATTTGCTAGTATTGCCGATACTAGAAGCACAGTAATTAATCCATTAATTAAGTGGAGATATTGTTCTTTTTTTGAAGATACACACAGAGATACTTGAGTTGGAGATATTTGAAATTTGTAGTACTATAATAATATTGTCACAACAACTGTTATCTCATGTTATTTTTAGGCCCCATGATCATGCATTGCATTTACAATAAACGCACACTTAAAAAAAAATTAATATAACAAAGTTGCAAAAAAGAAAAGAAAAAAGAAAAAAAACGTCTGGAATGAACAAAACTAAATCATATCGTATCAACTTAAAAAATTCTAAATTGTTCATTTGCAACAAAATATCGAATATCTAATATCTAATATCTAGTAGTACCCCACGTTTTTAATATATTTGATTTATCAACTGGGAGAAAAAAAAAAACCCTCTTTACTACATTTCATTGATAATCAAAACGCCATATCTACGATAACAAAGATAATAAAACCCTAAACAAATAAAATAATAATGAAAAAAATTTGGTAACATAGATAACACCTTATTAGTTTCTTTGTATATATATGTTGACAATTCAAATTATCCACAATTTTTGTTTACTTGTGTGTGGGTGATATTCTTTATATAAAGTAATCATTGACAATAAACAAAATAAAATAAGTGGCGCAAAAAATGGATTAACACGATTTCAAATTTCCAATTTAGGGAGTTTGAATGAATTGGGAAAGAAAAAGACGAGACGAAGGTAAAAGTAAAGATAAAAGTAAAAGTAAAAGACGAAAGTAAAGGTGAAGGGGGTGGTGTAATCAATGATTTCATCCCTATATTATTTCTTTTTTCTTTTGCAGTCTAAAACTGTGAGTACATACTATGACTATCGATTGTAGTTGTTCTTTTTTGGGTTTTCTTTATTTCTTCTTCATGCACATGTATTACTTTATGTTTATATATTATCAATATGCATGTTTTACAAAGGAGATATATATAACATAAAAAAAGTTTAGTTAAAAGGGAATAGTTTAACTTAGTTCGATAAATTTTACTTTTTATTTTTCTTTTCTTTTCCGTACTTAATTAGATTAATCTTTTTATAATATGGAATCGAATCTAAAAAAGTTAACATTATCAAGAACAAACCAAAAACTAAAAACCAAAAACTAAAAACCAAAACCAGAAGAAAAAGTTAAACTTGAAATAATATTGATAACAAGAGAAGGTTGAGAGAGGAGGATGAGTATAAGGAATAAGGAAGAAGGAAAAAGATATATGTAAATCATATATAGAAACAAAATCAAATTACACGTGTAATTTGATCTAGATTAATAAAAAGCCTTATAATTGTGTTGATAAGAACTCAATTAGGAAAAAAGGAATGAATCAATGAATGAATGATAATCCACACCTACCCTCCCTAGGGGGGATGGAGAAGGAGAAGGAGAAGGAGAAGGAGATACTAGTCTTTTTAATTATGTTTTGTTTTCTTTTTACTTTTTTACTTTATCTTTACGATAGCAATTGATAATAAATGGTAAACCTTATTGTTCGTCTTCTTCTTCTTGTTGTTGCTGCAGATGATGATGGGTGAGACGAGGCGAGGCGAGGGGTGTGAATTTAGAAAGATGGGGAACGAGAAGGAAAAGGAGGTGATTGAGAAAGAAAGAAAGAAATAACCTCGAACCGTTTTCTCTTAATTTTTTTTTTATAGTATTATAATTTGACTTGACTTGATTTAATTAGTGCTCAAAACCTTCTCCAGGGGGAAGAAGTACGGTGAAAGGAAAGGTTGGTGTAACTAAGATTTTAACATTGTGGATAATTTAGGTCAAATTATGATCGTTTGCTAAAGACTAATAACGGGATATAAATAAATAAATAATCTATCTATCAGTATATCTAATTATCAGTATATCTATCTGTACCTTATATAATAAAGATTGACTTGTTTACTTTCTTATTTTTTACTTTGGCTTATACTAGTTTAATGTATTCGTTTTTTTATTTTTATTTTTATTTTGATCGTTGTGGATTGTTGAGTTTTTAGTATGACGTATATTAAAAAAACCAACATAAAAGAAACAACCAAAAAAATAATCATACCATATTGACGTTTAAGCCATGCATTTCTATATCTGGAACATGTACTACTTTTTGATCAAAACAAATTATAGAGGGATATACAATTTGTTGTAGTAAAGAAGAAGGTACAAAGGAAGAAAGAAAGAAAGAACGAAAGAACGAAAAAAAAAGGATAAAATAATAATAAACTTGAAGGTAAGAAAAACCTTTCAACCTAAAAATAAAATCAAAAACTAAGAAGTTAAGTTATGTTTTGTTTGCGATTGAAGAGGGAGGTAAAGAAGAAGGATTAAGGATTACGAGGGGAGAGAGGGAGAGGGGGGTGGATGATGGGATGGGATCGGAGAGTTAGACAGACGAGAGAATACTTCTATTACGAATGAATTAACACATGATTTAATCATGGATTTACACACAATTTCCCTTCCCTTCCCTCATACAAAGAAAAAAAAAATTTGGAAGGAATTATACGTTTGTTCAATAATAGCAATATTTGAAGATATAACATCCATATGACCAATTTCAATAGCACTACTATTTGTTTTGTGCTCCTTAATTGGTTCGTTATTATTATTAATTTCGAACCGGTGTTTCCATAACTATTCTTCTCCTACTCCTCCTCCTTCTCTTGCTATTGCTCTTGCTCTTTGGTCGACATAAATTCCCTTAGTCTCTTTCACGTATATCGTCGTCACAAAGATAAAAAAGGCTCTCCGGATAGTCTTTTATCCTTTTTAAACTTTTTAAACTTATTTTTCTATTTCTTCTTATATGTAATATTTAGATATATACTTTTCTTAGTTTGGTTTTGTTTTTGGGGAAATTAAACTTGAAACTTTTAATGACAAGGTTTTAAAAATAAATGTAACATGAAAAAAACTGTAATGGCCACACCACGAAGAAACAATGAAATACACAAAATACTAATAACAGTAAAAAGAGCAAGAGCAATAGCAAGCCATCTTTGTGATAAATACCTGGTATGTGTATCTTAGACAACAGACGGACTTCTAGACCGTATGGGGATGCTTAGTTAATAACTCATTAAAGTTATGGTTTATAGTTTACAGTATATGATTTATGATTTTATGATTTATAGTTTATGGTTTATGTTTGAGGGTGTCTATCCTGTCTATCCTAATCTGTGTATAGATAAACAGAACCCACTTATATAAGCCGATTGAATATCGGTCGGTTGTAAATCTGTTGTTGCTACTATTGAGAATAAATGATTTTGTTATTTTGTTGTTTTTATTAATTAGTTGCAAAATCTATCGCAAGGCGTGTGTGTTCCATGTGTACACAGAATTGAAATGAATTTACTGGTAGTGTGCGTGGTACCAAAAGAGAAGAAAGAATGGAATGAAAGAAATAAATGGAACCTGAGAACAGTGGAGTGAACGGAAAAATGCGACGGATAAATTTTGATTACGCTTATTATTATTTTTCCCTTTTTTTTGCTGCAAAGAACAACCGCAAAAAAAAAAAAATAAAATATTCCGTCTGTCCCTCAATTATTATTGTTATTTATTTTTTTTTGCAATCATCAAGGGTGTACATACACTGTAAAATATCCTATTTTTTTAATTTTATTTTTACACTGCAGTATTAACAACTAGAAAGTATACTGAATAAAACTTAATCTTAGACTTTATTAAATCAACGAGTAGTAGGATTATAAAAAAAAACACGAAAAGAAAATCGTGTACTTGTTCATAACCAAGAAAGAAATCACGATGCAAAACAAACAAAAACATGCAAACATGCAAATAAACAAAGTTGTCAGTTGAAAACAAAAAAAAATGTTAAAAGCTTAATTGAAATAATAACTAAATTATAACTTTAAAAGGATATAAGTAAAAAAAAGAAAGAAAATCAAAAAAGTTAAACCAGAACAATACAAAACTTAAAAAGCTCTTTTTCTTCTCTACTCTTCACTTCTTCTTGTTCTTCCTCTCTCTTGTCTTGCCTTGTCTCTCCAATTATTTTCTGTGTCTTATTACTCACATGCAATATATGTATAGACGTAGATACACAATATACTTATATTCCTTTTTGTACAATTCAATGTGAAACCAATTAAAGTTATTTAGTTCATCAAATACCCAAAGTACCAAAAAATACCACAGTTTCAAAGTACTGTAGTACTGTAGTACACGCAGTATATTTATTTATTCATTATTTATTATTTTTGTGAAGAGTTTCTTAAATTTGGTTTCATAACCTGGAATATTCGGTTAGAAAGCTACTATTACAAATAATGAAATTGGACCACAAAATTATATCTCTATCTATCATTTGGGACTTTTAGACACACAAAACGACACCTTTATATATATGTTTACATAAATCGAACCGGGACTCCAGAACAAAAACTCCAACAAATTGGAAAGAAAAGAAATTGTTTTCTTTTTTGGGAAAACCCGATAAATGGCTGAGTTTGGTTTTTTAAAAAAAGTCATACTCATTAATAATGTTGTAGATCAAACCTTTCGGATTCATTTCTCAAAGAAGTTGATATGACAAATTAGAAACTACATGTAGAAGAAGATTCAACAAAAGTATTTGTCCTGTCTCTTCAAGTTGCTGTTATACTTGACCTTGTACGTCTTGGATACAAGAAAGAGAGATAGATACGACTTTTGTACTTGTAAAACTTTAATGACCTGCGCCAGCACTACGACGACCACCAGTACCACGCCCCCCTCTCTCTGTCTTTTTCCACCAAGAATAACCTCAAGAATAATCATACGATGTTCATGGAGAACGAAAAACGCAAAACGATATGAGATTTTGAGATATTTCCCCACCACCACCATCACTAATCATTTGTGTCTAGAACCAAGATTAGAATATTAATATCAGTGATAACAATATTTCACCTCTAGTTGGGCTTTTTTTTAAAAAAATGTATCTGGGCTATAAAAATAAGCCTTATTCTATTTCTGGTTTAAGTTATCGAGAACGATCGGAATGGAGGAGAAGAAGAAGAACAAGAAGAGGTTGAAGAGTCAATAGATGGGAAGAATTGGAGAAAGAGGAAGGGGTGTAGGAGTTTAAAATTAAACTTTGTGGATATTTTTCTTTATGTATATGTTTTTTTTTAGTTCCAACGTCTCTCTTCTTAAATTTCAATCTTTAATTCTGAATTTGTCAGAAATTTGTTTCTGTGATTGTTTTTAATTGTTGGTTATGTTACATAAGATTAGTAATCAAGGTTTTTGAGGCAATCTGTAATAAAAAAATGTTTAAATTTGAATTGTTATTTTTTTTTTTGTTTTGTGTCTCTATTACCTTATTAAAAGAATACTTAAACTTTAAAACTCAAACATATCATCAAAAGAATAACAATAAGAATAAGAATATGATTAGTACTAGGAATTATGAAGAGA
This sequence comes from Candida neerlandica, assembly GCA_030557875.1. Classification (NCBI taxonomy): domain Eukaryota; kingdom Fungi; phylum Ascomycota; class Pichiomycetes; order Serinales; family Debaryomycetaceae; genus Candida; species Candida neerlandica. The sequence goes on along the minus strand of JANIWD010000061.1, from coordinate 21,752 downwards.
AGAAGTTAATAAAGTCACTTAATATCATCATCGAAAAGAAATTGTGGATTTAGTCCTGAAACTTGCAACAATCGTATAATTAACGACATTGATTTTGAAAGCCGATATTCGACACACACACACACACACACACACCCAGTTTCCTACTTGTTCCGTTCATTTGGTAGTGCAACGTGATTTTTATTTTTTTGGTCTTGCTCTACTCTTGGCAAAAAGAAAAGAACAAATTGGAAAAACATAAAGCAAGAAGAGCCGGTAGAAGATAGTAAGAAGTAAGGGCAAGGATGATTGATTACATAAGTGAGATATACGTATGAAACATATCAGAAGGAAAATCACAATCAAAATCAAAGAAATGTTATTGATGCATCGATTTTTATTTCTGTATGTCGAATAAAAAAAAAAAAATTAAATCTGCAACACATGCAACAAGTACGTATGTCGTTCTGTTTTTCTACGTATCCCCCTCCTTTCTCCTCTCCTTTCATTTCATTTGCATTCCTTTCCTTTCCTTTAAACAAGGCTGAACTAATTTACCCACATATAGATAAAAGAATCCTCGAAAATGATGATGGAAACTCAGGGAAGGTTCGGTGGTATCAATCACAAGAACAAATTAGTGGATGATCAAAAAAATAAAAATAAATAATTTGCAATATTCTGTTTCGGAATTTTTATTATTATTATTTTTTAATTTTCGTATCGATTCGGGTTAATTGTTATCCGACATTTACATTAATTTGTATGTGATTCAATTCAGTACTTGGTGGGTGGGGGGTCTTTCCCTGGTCAACTGCACTTTTCTTTTTCGGTTGTGTTACATTAATTGAATATTATTTAGGCATTTGAAATTTGAATTCTTGGTAATCATATATCCGGTTCTAGGTGATGTTAGGCATTAGTTAGTCATATTCTACTTTACATAAATCTTACATTTACATTAGGAATGATTACCTAACAGTATGCTACATATCCCTTTCTGTATGTGAAGAGGACTTTTAATATTTAATCATAAGCATATGGTTTGAAAATAACCTTATCATTAACTATATCTCACAGGAAAAATCAAAAAATCAAAAAAACCCAATCGGAACATAAAAAAAAAGACACCTCCGAATAGTTACACAAATACAAAAATATGATCCACAAAACCTTGTTACCGTACAAAGCCGTGATGCATAAAATATTGCGCATATTGCACAAACATTACAAACTGTAATAGGTACCACAAAACCTAAAAAAATGAAGTATTATTATTAATATTATTATTATTTTAATCTGTCATGCATGGTACTGCTGCGCACATCCACACATCCATACAAGTTATACAATCCCCAATATACCAAATACTTGCAACAATAACAATACAAATAATAAAAATAATAAAAATAATATGTCACAAAAACAACCCACGCCAAAAAAAATAAAAAAAAAAAGGTAGTAGAGGCACAGGAGCAGTAAAAGTGGCAGCACAGAAGAAGAAGAAGAATAAGTACAGGAAATCCATTATTAAGTATGTGTTGCCATTAAAGCAAGAGAAGAAAAGAAGTAAAGAAACAACAACAAAAAAATAAAGAAAAAGGAAAATCGGGGGTTGTCTTATAAATTTACCAACCTTTTCCCAATGTCTTGAAAATTAAAAAAAAAAAAATCAAAAACAAAAAAGTCGATTTTACAACCAAAATCTTCTTTCCCCTATTTAATTACTTCTTTTACCTTCCCTTACCATCCCTTCAACAACCATCCCTATTTTTCTTTTTCACAAATCACACCAAATCATATATTCATTCAAAGAGAAAGGTATAATCCTAATTATCATTATCATTATCATCAATTTCCTAATTATAAACAATCTACTTTCATATTATTTTGTTTTGTCTTGATTTGAATAATCTTGAACTAGACGTATATTATATTTAAGCTTTACCACTATACAGTTTCCAGTTCCCAGTTCCTAGTTTCCAATTCCCAGTATTTTGAAGCTTGTCTCTCTGTCAATTCGCGGCAAATAGAAAAAAGGAAAAAAGTTACAACCAATCCTCAACAAATTTCCTCAGATTCACGCAACGCACCTACCACGCCTTAAAACAAGAGATTCAAGGCGATCTTTCTGCAGATATCACCATAACAACCCAACAACCTGCTTTTAACTAAATCAAAGCAAAACATCTGATTTTATTTGTACATTCATATTCCATCTGGCTATACATTTATTCGTGGTGGATTTAGAACATACATAATTCTTTTTTTTTTTTGGTGAAAGAACAAAAAGCAAAGAACCCTTGCAGCACAACTTTTACTACCCTGCTTTTGCTTAAAATAATTTAAATACCCAATTTTTTTTTTTGTTTTCCAGGTACATTTTGTCCTTCAACTGGCTTACAATAAGTTAAACAAAAAGAAAAAGGAATAGAAATTAATCATTTTGATTCTTCTGGAAGGTTGTTACATATTATTATTATTATAATATTACATTATTATTATTAATACTTTTACGAAAAGAATACTACCCCAAAAAGTGACCTAGTTTCTTTTCTTTGGTCTCACTTGTCACATTCTACAGTCAACCAACTTGTTAAGTCATCAGATTTATCCATCTGTCCACTACTTTCCTCACCCTCATACTCAAACTAACACAATCTCCCAAAATCTTTGCATACATTTCCGTCTAGATTTTTTTTTGTGTGACTTGTTATCCTCCCTACGATATAAAACAATCCCGAGAATCTGCTTTTCAAATAATTTTTTTTTGTCCCTCCTTCATTTGAATCAATTCTACTTTGGGATTTCGTTTGTTTCATTGTTTGTGTGATAATTTTTTTTTTTTTTTTTTATTTATTAATTTTTCCACTTTCTGCAAGATTTTAATAATTAAATATCCTGCAAATTTATATAATTTTTTTTTCTTTTTGGATTTTTGGATTTTTTGCTTTCCTGGAAAATTATTCTTATTATATTTTTGACATAGAAAAGGAAAAGGAAGAAATATTTAACAAAAAAGAAAATATTATTGTTAATATCTGGAGTTATTGGGTTTTTCCTTTATTTTCCTTTATTTTTTTGTTTTAGAAAGGTGTTACATTTTAATATCCCAATATGTCGGCTTCAAAGTTAACTCCGACCTACCATGGGTATATCCATTCCACTAGGGATGCATTATTAGTGATCCAGGAAGTTCTTGATAAACAATTGGAACCAGTAATGAGAAGACCCCATGAAAGGGAAAGAAGCTTGATCATAAAATCAGGCGCTGTTTTTGTGTTTATTGAACAACAATCTGGTATCAAAAGATGGACCGATGGGATTTCTTGGTCCCCTTCAAGAATTCAAGGGAGATTTTTAGTTTATGGAGAATTGGATAAGAAAAGTTTGACTGATAAAGACACTAAGAAGAAGAAAAAGAGAAAGTTTACCTTGGATTCTGATGATAGTATAAATGATAATAGTCACAACCACAATCATAATCACAATAACAATCACAATAATTTGCATCTACATTCCAATAAAAATATTAGATTAAATTCAATGATACTACCTACTGGAGGAAATGATATAACCTCCCACCACCCACAACAACAACAAGTGCACCATTCCACCATTCCTGTCGCAAACATTCCTTCAAATGTTATCCCTGCATCCAGTTCATATACAGGAAATAATGATTATAGAAATAGCTTAGTGAATGGACCTTTAGTTTCTGCATGCATACTGCAAAATGGATTGGTGAAAAAAACTATTACATTAACAACCACAACTAAAGAATTACATATTGAAAAACAAGAAGAGAAACAAACTATTCATTTGATCAGTTACTATGCAAAACAAGATATTGATAGTGGGAAATTACAACGTCCTTCTGAGTCGGATTTGAAAAATGTCCAAATTGTTCCTAACTTGTGGACTGCGGCTCAAGAAAGTTCTTTAGGTGGCAAAACCCCAATTGAAGATGAAGAATATTATGGATTAGATCCAACTATTCAACAAAGTGCTACTTCAAATATTATTGGTTCAACTGTAAACAAGAATTATACTAACTATTCCAAGAATATCGCGCGGGTATATAATAATAAGTACCCCACTGGTGTTGCTCCAGGAGAAGATAACACAAACCTGGAGGTTCCATTTATCAATCCATTTCATCAACCTACCACTACCACCACCACAAATTCAAATTCAAATATAAATCCTTACGGTACACAAAGTTACGCACCAAATGCAGGTGCTTTGCAATATACAGGTTATCAACAACAATTAAACAGCAACACTGGCACCCCACAACAACAACAACATATTCAATCTCAACAACAACAACAACAACAACACATCCCTCCTCAGCAACAACAATTTCCTCAATATGCTCAATTTGGAAGTATCCCACCACAAGCCACCACCAATTCACAATCATCATCATCGATAACTACAGGCAATTCTAATACTAATGGTCTACAACAACAACAACAACAACAGCAACAAGGACCCCCAACTGATATTTATCCTGGTCAATATTCCGCATTCCCACCTCCACCACCTGGTTCAATGTATGGTCCAATTTATCAATACCATATGAATACTACCAATAGTAATGGTGTTATTGGTTCATCTTCAAATGATCAATATGGTTCTGGTACAAGTGGTAATATATATCAAACAAATTCAAGCAGTTCCAGTTTAAATTCAACTATTCCTCCAAGTTCTTCCAATAATAATAATAATAATAATGGGAATGGTAATGGTGGTTCATCTGCTACTGCAAATAATAGAAAATTTAATAACCAAAATTCTAATTACAATTATGCAAATACTAATGGGAGCAATAGTAGTACATCAAGAACTTCAACTGGGAGCAATGCCACAACTGCAAGTACGTCAAGCATAACTGGTGCAGGTGGTAGTGGAAGTGCAGGTGGTGCAGGTAATTCATGGTTTAGTAACAACACCAGTGGATATATTACAAGCGCATCTACAGGGGGTCCAATTGGTTTGAATGGTTCGGTTCCAGGAAATGAATATGACAATACCAATAATAATAATAACAATGGTGGAAGTGGAGGGGTTCATAATTTACCATCTTTTACAAATGGAGTTTCCAATTTGCAGCCTCAAGGACAAGTGATTCCCTCTTTACTTAGTGGAAATCCTCATGGAGCTTCAGGAACTGGTACTACCACTTCAACTCATCATTCTCATCATCATTCCATTCACCAACCACATCATTCTATTCATCATCCTTATAATAGTAGTGGTAGTATCCATACTAATTCAAATGCAAGTTCTGGTGTTGGAGTTGGTGTCACTGCAGGTGAAGATAGTTCTGGAGGTAATTCTTCTGGATCATACTATGCTACTGCCAATTAGTAAAGAGAGAGAGAGAAAGATATTTATATATATATTTTGAAGAGCAAAAACGAACAATTATCATTATTAATTTCTGTGTTACTACTTTTTTTTTATTTGTTTCAAAGTGTGTTATTAACTATTCCTTTTAATTTATTTTCAAATTTATTTTTATATTCTTTTATTTTATTTATGTGTTTATGTTTTTACTTCTTTTTTTTTTCAGAACTATAATGTGTTGTGATACTAATTTTATGTTGTCAGTAAGTATGTCTGTGTGTGTGTATTAATAAATAATTAATAGAATAATATCAACATTATTTGTTTCTTAGTAATACAATTATTAATGTCAAGATACATGTAATACTAAATAGATATCATCATTTGCATTTCATTCTCTAGCGATCTACAAATTGTTTATGTACATGTATACGTATACTTTCTTTATTTCATGATCCGTTGTATCATCCATGGAGTTAATCATTCCGAATCCGGGTCTTAAATCCGTTATTGAAATTTTTTGACATTATTATAACAAACCTATAATCTCGGGATCAAATGCCGTATCAATTGGCGCAAATTGGCACATATTACTTTCATTATTGTTATTTGTATATGTATTTGGTTTTTTTCTATATTTCAAAGCAGTAAGAGTTAAAGATTTTGTGCATAATGAATACAATCACTTTATGATAGTTATGAGTGGGGGTGGAGTAACAACAAACCACAATCATCATGCAACTTACACATCTTGCTCTTTTGCTCTTTGTTTGTTCTTTGGTTTTGGAGGAAGAGTTAGGTGAGTTGGGTGTTGGGAGTTGTGTATGTGATTCTAGATCCTTGATTTTTCTTATTTAATAATATATTGTTAAAAATTCAATTAATAGTATTTCCGATTGATCAAAAAGTACTCAAATAAATTTCGGAAATACTTTTTCAAGACATAAAGAGAAAGAGAAAGATTAGCATTGATTCAAAGCTGGTTTTCTTTGTTATTGTGTAGATAACTGGAGTTACAACTATCAAGATGATAATATAAAAGAATACAAGAAGAAGAAGAAAGATAAAGAATAGACGAATATAAAACCAAAAGTTAGAGATCTAAGACACAATACATAATTAAGTGGCTTACTTGATTGATTGGATATTATAAGCCTTATCATAATGGATTCTCTACACGTGATTCAACCCACCTCCCAAATGTTTATTTATTTACTGTTTATAAAGAAGGAAATTTTACTTGTCGTGTAAATTGATCACAAGAGACCAAAAAATAGAAAGAAAAATTAAGAAACAACAAACACTGATACATCATGTACTACAAAATTGAGAGAGAGTGTGTGTATAGTAACAATAATTTTCGTATGACACAAAACTTTAAATAAATTTAGACATTTTCAATTAAAGTTTTTTAGTCGGCGGGTGTTTTTGAATATTTTTTAATTTTGTCTCAGAAATAGTTAACTTTAAACTTTAAATCCAAATTTATTGTTATTGTTAATTTTATTATTGTGATTATTATATTTACTATTTTCTGTTTTATTTTATCTTTTTAACACATTATGCAGAATTGTAACATAATCACCAACTTTAATTTCTTTCTTTCTTTCTTTCACACACAATGGCTTTTCACTAGAAGCTACCATATGTCAAGTCTCTCTCCACTGAGAAAAGAAACAGAAAGAATAGATTCAGAACCAGAACCAGAACCAGAATTGGAGTCAGAATCAGAATTGATAATACATGTGGTCCAACGTGTGTGTAATTATGTCTGAGTGTGTAAGTATGTTTGAGTGTGTGAGTGTTTGAAAACGCAAAGATAAAGAGAACAAACAAACTTAAGCTAATAAAATATGACAGAAATTGTTTAATCATTTGACATCTGTGAATCAAATTAGGAAATAATAAATATAACACTTAAAAACAACAGCAACAGCAACAACAGCAAGATGTGTAAGAAGGGTTCAAATTTTATCTTTAATGCTTATTCAAGAGAGTTTTTTAATACCAAAAAAAAAAAAAAAAATTAACCTTATTAAACTCTATTTTGTAGGAATATATAATAAACATGTCAAGGTTTTAGTTATGGATCTGTTTTATCGTCATCATCAAGCTTTCTCCCATTATTATTATAATTATTCCTAACTAACTGTTGATTTTCAACGTCAAATTCTAAAAAATTCAATTCTTATCGGATTCCCGTTATGAGCATATATATCACAATGATGAAATTTATGATCTAGTTATCATTTATTTCTAAGCCAACGAGACCCGCATATATATCACCGTCTACTTGTAAGGTGTTTACTTCAAATGGAGTCGATTCGATTCGATTCGATTTGATTTGATACTCCCATCACACTTCACCCCACCGCCACTCCAGATTGAGTCCTTGAGTTTTTGAAACTTTGAAAGATTAAAAGGTAAATGAGTAAAACCTCAACTAGAAGTTTAACTTGTTAAGAAAAAGTGGCTGAACAAGTTGTCATATTTTTTTACCTTTAATGTAACATGTCGATTATATTGGTTATGTCATTTCGTTACACCTTATTAAGAAGCATATATATATGTATCTGTATATATATAGACCCCTGATGAGTGATTCTTATCGCTCGGTGATAACACCCAATTTGTTTTTTTTTTTTTGCTTCCGAGAAGTATTTATGTATAAATTTACCTTATGTAAGCGGGTAGATAGTAGAATTTGGTCTTACTCGCAACCATTCCTCCCTCGGTCTCTCTCTCTCTTTCTCTCGCTCTATCAGCCGTTTATAAAGTCTAACAAACGACCTGATTTGATATATTGATTAAATTCAGGGTTAGTTCATAAATTGCTTCCAATATATACTACCAAAGCAACATTGATTTTTTTTTTGTTGGGCATTTACTTTGTCGTGGCAGGTCAAATGAAATACCACAAACGTTTTTATTTGTTGATTCTTATCTAAATCTATAACTATTTATTTCACCCTCGATAATTCACCAATCTCAAGAGTATTCAAGGGTATTTATTGTTTGCCACCGTGATCTCGAAGACACTCGAGGATGATGATGATGGTGATGATCACACCTTTTTTTGTTTTAGGTAATTGCATTAGTAATCCACGTGTTAAATGATTGATTGCAAAAAACAAGAAAATCATTATGGTAGTTCGGAACGTTTCGTGCTGCAATTCTTTTTTTTCCTTTTCAGCCAATCATAACGCAGTAAATATTTGTTAGGGTCGTGTAATCCCGGGACAATAAAAATCAAATAGAAATAAATTAAAAATCCTCGCGTTGCTTTTTCTTTTTCTTTTTCGATTGCCAACCCCGAAGCAATGCGACAACCGAACCCACGCAAGCAAACACGCACGCAAGCACACACGCACGGTGTAATACGTACCAATCACACTCTCATAAAGAATCACAGAAAAAAAGAAAAAATTCAATCAACGTTTCCTTCTTCGCTCCTCTCTTGTTGAAAAAAAAAAAAAAAATTTTTATTAATTTATTCTTCTCTTTCTTCTTCTTCTTCTTCTTCTTTTTGTTGTTGTTGATAGTGTCTGTTGATCCAGTAACTTACCTTTATAGATCCTTTTTTTTATCATATAACTATTCTTTATAACTGACTATAATGTCCACTCCACAAATTCCAAATTATACCGTTAAGGATTATGCTTCCTTTGCTTTGGCTGGTGCTATCGGTTGTGGTGTCACCCATGGTGCCATGACTCCAATTGATGTTGTCAAAACCAGAATCCAATTGGAACCAACTGTCTACAACAAAGGTATGTTTGGTTCTTTCAAACAAGTTGTCTCAAGTGAAGGTGCTGGTGCTTTGTTGACCGGTTTAGGTCCAACTGTCTTGGGTTACTCCATGCAAGGTGCTTTCAAATTCGGTGGTTACGAATTGTTCAAAAAACAATTTATCGAATTATTGGGTTACGACACTGCTAAGAAATACAAGGATTCTGTTTACATTGGTTCTTCTGCTTTGGCTGAATTCTTTGCTGATATTGCTTTATGTCCATTGGAAGCTACCAGAATTAGATTGGTTTCCCAACCAACTTTTGCTAACGGTTTAGTTGGTGGTTTCTCCAGAATCTTGAAAGAAGAAGGTGTCGGTTCTTTCTACAATGGTTTCACCCCAATCTTGTTCAAACAAATTCCATATAACATTGCTAAATTCTTGGTTTTCGAAAGAGCTTCCGAAGCTATCTACTCTACTATCCCAACCCCAAGAGCTGAATTATCCAATGGTGCTAACACTGCCGTCAACTTGGGTTCTGGTGTTATCGCTGGTTGTGCTGCCGCTATTGTTTCCCAACCAGCTGATACTTTGTTATCCAAGGTTAACAAGACCAAGAAAGCTCCAGGTCAATCTACTGTTGGTTTATTAGTCCAATTGGCTAAACAATTGGGTTTCAAGGGTTCTTTCGCCGGTTTACCAACCAGATTGGTTATGGTCGGTACCTTGACTTCCTTGCAATTCACCATCTACGGTACTTTGAAGAAAACCTTGGGTTGTCCACCAGCTGTTGCTTTGTAAATAAATTTATAGAGATATTTTTGTTAATCATTTGTTTTTTATTATAGTTTAACCAAAAAAAAAATATAGTCTATATACATCTGTTTATTTATTTTTTCATCATTATTTAACATAACATTTACACATTGTATATATATATATGTGTGAATTAGATTAATGAAAATGAATTTAGTACCGATATTGTGTGCTAAAATTTTTCATTACTACACTTACTCTTACTCTTGTGCTATCTATATCCTCCAAAGAAGATGAGTGTTTTTTTTTGGTTTTCTAGCCGGATGTAGAATATTCCCGAACTGTGGCGTTCCGAGAATCTACGTGGTCGTGTGCTCGGGGATAATTCCAATAATATCTTCGGAAAACTCGAAGTGGTTCAGTTGATAGATATAGATAAAGGTACGCTTATTATTTATCATTCTGTATATAAACGGCTCTACTAATTAAACAAGAGCAGGGGGAGGTCATTATCAAACTTTCAACTTGCGCCCAATTCGAATATACAATTGTGGAATTTTTTAATTGATTGTTGTTACTTTCCACCACATTGTGCCTAATATTACAAAAAGAAGGCTGTATCAAAAGAAAGAAAGAAGTTCTCCTAATGGTGGCTGTCAATTTGTTTGTGGTCTACCCGTCATTAAATTGATGATCGCCAAGATTTTTATCCAATACAGTTTAAAATAATGAAGGGGGATCGTTAATTCTATCTAATGAGAACATAGCCCGAATAACTAAGCCCAAAAAATACTTGTTTTTGCAACAAATGAAACGATTGTCAATTGTTGGAGTTAATCTCTGGGGAATTGGGGCTCTGGGTTTGGGTCTGGTTCTGGGTCTTGTGATTTACTACAGAACATTTATTTAGATCTAACCATATTGAAAGTAATCTCATTAATTGATTTTCAGCCGGAATGCAATGGGGAATAGGGGTAAATATTGTTCTTTGTGAATTAATTTCTCTCGGGGTTAAATTAGTTGCATAATTTGATTGCTAAAAAAATTCAATCTAAATTTTTTTCTTTATTAATTTTTAAACTTAATTCATATTGTCATAAATTTTTGGAGTGAATTTCAAAAATATCAACAAACATAATAAATTCTACATGATGAGCAATAATATATAATCCGTTTGTTTGGATTTTTGCTTATTTCAATTGCTTATTTCAATTGCTAATTCCATTGCTAATTCCATTTCGTCATTTCCATCTCTAGTTATACCCGAACATTTGTATTCCATTTTTTTTTTGTTTTACACGTGTATATAACAGGGCGGGACGGAAAAGGGGGGACGGTGGCCCAGAAATCCAGTCGTTACGTGACAAATGCAATAAGATTTTTTAAATAATACAAATTTCAAAACCGGGTATGGCAGTGGCGGGGGCGACTTTGGAAGAAAAGAAAAAACAAAAAAAGAAGGATAAAGGATAGAGGATAAAGAAAAAAAGAATTATTTATCACGATGACGAATGACGGAAGTCAAGGGAATTGTGGAAATAATGGTATAAAGTTGTGAAAGTTAAGAAATGAATTTGTAAAATGTTCGTAATTTTCTTGTAATGAACAAGAACCTAGAACTCCTATTAATTAAGATGGATCATTCTAGATTTGTGTATTTTTATACGATGGTCGGTTGATGAGGGTTTGCGATTTACATAGAAGTTAATTAACAAATTAATTTGAAAGCCAAGATCGGCACAATGTAATTCCTGATCGCATCGGGTATACACATCATTAACGATAGCCACAGAGAAAAAAAGAGACGTACAAGAACAAGAAGAACAGGAAGAAGAAGAATAAATTCTTACGCAAGTGTAGAAGTATACACAAAAGTACCTGAATAATAAATTCATTAAATAAGATAAACAATGAGGAAGAGGTGGGCCAATTCGAGAAACAAATTACCCCAATCGAGGAATCAACGGATAGAAACGAAAGCAAACCGAACATTTTGGTTGCTTTGAAATGCATAAACTTTTAGTAATAGAACAATCATATATATATTTTAGTTCTGGAATCCGGCATTGCTACGAAAATTGCCGCCGCCGGAAGTGATGGGACGTGGAACTACCACTTAGATAATTGGAGTTTCGGAGAAATACACAGAAAGTTAACAAAGTGACAAAGAAAAAGAAAAAAGGACAAAAACTTAAACTATTACTAACCACTACATATCCACATAGCCCTAGCAAAGAAAAGTATTATGATTAATGCCATTTTGGTTTTCTTATTTTTTTTGTTGTTTTTGCGATGACCCTCTTTCTAATCCCCATTTCATCCCTTGCTATTCATACATTTGTAATCAATATATAAATGCTACCGACTATGTCATGACTTTCTTTTTATTTTTACATGATTAGTCTCCTTTTTTTGTTGTTCCTTTTTTTTTGCAATCACCCTCAATTACTTTGTTTTTCATCACCAAGTGTTAGCTTTTGATTATTAAGATCGAAATTATACCCCTTTAACATAAAATTATTATCACGATGAACTATTTTGCAACTTTATTATTTTCCTTGGTCTTATTGGTCATTCAAGTTGAATCATCCCCATTATACAAGAGAATATATACCCCAACCTCCCCTGTCTTTGCTTTACTTGCCATCCACAACGGCAGCATCACTAATGGGGATATTTTAACTTTTAATGGTTCCACTATTAAAATTGGTACCGACAGTTCTCCATTCTTTGGTAGAATCAATGCCGAAGAAGGTTACACTTTGAATGTTCCATTCACCAACGTCACCAACAGAACCTCCCCAGTTAACGTTGTTATTGACAGAACCACCAACCAATTGATTTCCACCAGAGCCAACGCCTCCACCAATGGTACTGAAGGGTTCGGTATTGACAATGGTTACTTGACTTATGCCAACTCTACCAACTTTTTGGTTTGTTCCGAATTACCCCTCAACAGAACTGTTAATGAAACCGGTGGATATTTGGTTTACGCTAACCCAAGAAACCAATCCACTTGTCGTTATGGTCCAGGTTATCAAGTTAAATTATTGACTGAATTGATTCTTTCTTTTACTTATACTCCAAGTACCAACACTGGATTCTTCAAAAGACAACTCCAATCTTTGACTCCAGCTTCTGGTTTCCCAGTTAAGAGAGATGATGAATTGAATGCTATTAAAAGAGAAGGTGATGAACAAGTTAATGGCTTGTTGAAATTCTTCAAAAAATTCTTTTAAATTCTAACTATTACAAATTGTTTGTGCTTTTTGCTGAAAATTGGAAGAGATTGAATGTCGAACTTTTCCGTTTTTAGTTTTTTCTTTAATTCGTTACCCTTTTTCTATTCGTTTTTTTTTTTCGTATATAATTATTCTTGTCTTTTTTATATAGGATACCCCGAATCCATTTCTAATGCCTAATGGAATAATTGTGTTTTAATATATTTAGTTTTTTTTTCCTTTATCTAAATTTTATGATAATCTCTTATCTTTGTTAATTTTTCTTTTTTGCAGCCAGTGCAATTGGAATGACCTCAATGGAAATAAATGAATTTTTCTCATTTATCTTCTTTGGATACGATTTGAATCAAGAAAATAAGGTTAGAGTTTTGTTCATTCATAAAGAGAGAGATGTTTTTATTCGTAGATTGTTTTCGTGATAATTATCAAAGTTTAAATCTCGGTATTTATCGTTTACATAAGCGGCAAAAATTAATGAGTGTAGTCGTGTACATATGATAGTCGCAATTAGTTTTTTTTTTATTGTTGTTGAATGTTTTATATAGCCGATTTTAGGCGGAAATGGAGTCTCACCATGTTACGACAAATCCGGTCGCAAATGCACCATCACCTGTCAAGTGTTCCAAACCGGTTATGTAAACAGTGCCATTTGCATACAGGAACCCCGCAGTGGTATTCCCGAACAATACATTCGTTGGCTTTTTCTCGACTCCCAAGATCGTAACATTGGCCAATGGTTGAGACACTTCATATTCACCAAATGTAGAAGCAACCAATTTATTATCCGAAGCAACAAAGTCAACATACAAAGATTCTTCAACTTCAACTGATTCACCATCATCAAGATATAATTTACCAGAAGCACTTCCTTTACCATCCAAAGCAACCAATAAACCAAATGGATTCTTTCTGGCTTCAGTGGTGGTGTATCCTGGTTCTTGGGTTGGGATGATATGACCACCTTGGATGTGTAATGGGATATGACCTAATGGAGCATCCAAAGTTTCATTCTTTCCAGAGGTGAAGTTTTGTTTGAGGTGAGTGTAGAAATCATAGTATACAGCATCTTCACCTGGGAAGACACCTTTGGTATAGTTGACACCCGGTTCCAAAACAGGAGTAACAACCAAGGCATCACCAACAAAGAATTGATTATCAACACCAGAAACATTCTTATCATATGGAAATTGCCAGCTGAAGGCACGTAATATTGGAGTACCTGAAACATGAGATTCTTGAAGCAAAGTGTAATAATATGGTAATAACAAATATCTTATATCCATGGAAGTCTTAGTGGCATTGATAACGGCTTCCCAACGGTATGGTTCTTGAGGAATTGCTCTAATCACATTATGATTTCTAAAGAACGGATAGAATGAAGCTAATTGCATCCATCTGGAGCATAATTCCATATCAGTATTTCCATTGAATCCACAAGCATCAGATCCAAAGAATGGTAATCCAAACAAACCCATGGTGAATGAATGTGGAATCGAAAAATACATCATATAATAATCAGCAAAGTTATCACCTCCCCAATGTCCCGCATATTTCCCGGATCCTGAAAAAGTTGAACGTCCAATAATAAACGGTCTCTTGTTGGGTTTAACCGATAACAAAGCATTATGAATTGCCTTTTCTTCTAAAAACCCATAAAGATTATGAATATCGTATTCCAATGTTCCATCTGCATGAGTTGCATTTGGTGATATTTGACGAGCAGCTAAATCGTGGTTTCCAATCATGTTATTGATTGCATATGGTGGGTAATTAATATTACCTCTTCCTGGGGCTAACGTGTTTTTGGAATCGATTGAACTCGAAGAAGAAGAAGAAGAAGGAGATGATGATGATGAACTGGTGTCAGTTGCAGCAATTGAACTAGAAATGGATTCTGTAATTGATTTCCAATCAGTGGCATTGGACACATTAAAACCTAATGGGTAATGGTTTTGATCGGCAAAACGATACCCTGCTCGTTGAACAGGATTATCAAAATATCTACCAGATCCACAAGATCCAACACAATAAGATGCGGCTTCATTCATGTCTGCCCAAATACCATCGTATGGAAGTCTGTCATGCCAATCTTTGAACAAAGTGTTGAAGTATTCTTGTGTGTTGTTACTTAAATAATCCGGAAATACAGTGTAACCGGGCCAAACTGCACCAATGTACAAAGAACCATCTGGGTTCTTTAAGAAAGTATGAGATTGATTACCTAAATGGAATGGAGGATAATCATTATCTGTGGCATTGTTTGGGTTAGGTACATATATAGCAGCATCAAAAATAGGAACATAATGTTGACTATTGTTGTGTAATTCGTCCAAGAACGCTCTATATTTCTTTGTTGGGTATCTATATGGATCATTGGTGAAATCCTTGTTGGTATCCATGTAATCAATATCCGACCAAATTGCTTCCAATGGAATATCAAACTTTTTAAAGTTGTCAACAACGTCGATTATATCCTCAATTGTATTATACCCCCATTTACATTGATGATAACCCAAAGCCCAATATGGTTGCATAGCAGGTAAACCAATTTGAGATACGTATTGTTGAATGACATCTTTTGGATTAGGACCACTAAAGAAATAAAGATCAATAACACCAGATATAGAGCGCCACGTAAGGGAAGTTTCTTCAAATACAACTTCTTGCGGAGCAGAAGATCGGAAATAAACACCATGGGTGGTATTTGTATTATATCTTTGTTCATAATAAACTGGATGCATACCATAGTCATTTTGATCGATTGGATTCGAAATCCCATTAGCAAATAAAGTTTTAACAAGTCCAGGTTCATTCAATGATCCATGAATTGATTCACCCAATCCAGTGATAGCATATCCTTTTGGCAATGAAGTGTTGAATTGAATGAATTGATTCGAGAAAACCAATGGATTACCTTTGGTTGAAAACAAAGCTTCGCCTGTTGAACTTCTAATGATTTCAAACCCAAAATTTTCTTTATCATATTTGAATACTAATTCGGAATTGGCAAAGTTAAACGAATCGGAATCACCTTCAATTTTCGGTTTTGGAACTAAATGATCTGGCAAGACAAAAACATTGGTCAAGTTTACTGGTTCAATATGAACATTCAATCTTGTTTCACTTTGGTATTCAACGGTTAAATTCAAGTAATCGAAATCGTAACCGTAAATATTCGTTGCTTGTTTAAGTTTCAATATTCCTGTCAATCCTCTTTCCGTACCAGTGACGTTGAGCAATGAATAACCTTTTGCAACAAGATTAGCATCAATGGCAGACAGGTTGTTAATATTTGGAACTTGTTCAATACCAATTGTAAGTTCTGTAGGAATTGTATGTGGTGAACTAGTTGTTGTAGTTGAAGCTGCCAAACAACTAACCGAAAATAAAATGAAAGCAACAAAGATTGAATAGAATGAAGTATTCATTTGCTAATGGGTGTGGTGATCTTAAACCATTATTAATGAACACAACGGTTCTAAATAGTTGTGTATTTATATCATCCAAGGAATACAATTTCAAGGGGGGGACAATGATGGTTGATGCCATTCCACATTAGGGGTTTTAATAACTGCAAAACTATTACTAAAAGTCTACTGGCTAAATTAAATCCCGGAACACGTTGTTCTTGCAAGGTACATCTTTGCTGTCGGTTAATTTAAAATTATTGGTTATGATGCATGTTCGTTTAGAGCTAATCATTATTGTTGTCGATTTAATACTCACAATGAAGTTCCGTTCGACAGTTTTCCATTCAAATCTCCTTTATACTTCTGAAATTATGGGAGGTACATGGAATTGATCCTTTGCATATAACTGAGACATACAGATACTCCTTCTTTACAAGGAATTATTATATTCCGTTGTAATCAATATTCCAATTACCATATAATTGTTCGTAACCTCTAAAACCGTTACAACAGAGTGACATCATATTTTTTTTTTTCCAGAATGTTGTTGCAAATATCGATTCCTTTTTTCATTGATTATATGGATAATTACCCCCTTTCCACGTTTATGTCAAACCACGTTGGCAAGGAACTTTCAACCTAATAACCACCACATCATATTTGACTTACTTACTTCTAGCAATATGCATACCATCCAATTGATCTTCGTCGGCAATAACTTCTCTTTAATGGTGGTTAAAATTTCCCAATCTGGGCCTTTGAAGATTATTACTCATGTTATTTCGAACCCAATGAATCAATCCAAGAGGATTAATAATTTATTCTTTGTTATTAATTTCTGGCAATATTCTACAATGATTTCTATTGAACACTACGTAATCGAATCCACTTAACAAAAACGTCTCTCTTACACTAATGTTTTTTGTTTTCTATTTTTCATTTCTACAAGTCCGTCCCAATAAGAGCTGGTTTATTTGATAATTGAAATGTAAGGGATTCCTTACAAGATTGACTTAGTCCATTTCCTTCCAATAAAATTTCCTTAATTGAGTCTCCAAATATATCTATATCATTGTAAGTCTTGTCCTCTAAGTAATCAGAAAGTGAATTCTTCAACAAACTCAATTTAACAAGGTTCGGAAACAGACGGAAATCACCAATAATTCTCTGTATTCCGAGACTGTTCAAGAATAAACATTTAATGTATTTGGGGAGAATATTCACCAGAAAGTCTGACATGGGTCTGTTGTTTGATAATGTGAGCACTTTAAGATTAATACAATCAATCAAATTTGATCTGGAAAGCATTCCTGTAGTTATTTGGTTATTCGAAAGATTTAAAACTTCAATAGTTGTAGGAAAATATGGGAGTGAATTGTTTGCTCCAAATTTATTATCAGCTAAATTCAATGTTTTCAAATATGAAGGCAAATTTGTAACCAGTTTCAACATATTGCGCTGCAATATTAACACTTGTAAATTTGAAGGAAATACATACAGATCTTCTATCACTTCAATCTTATTATCAGTAAGATCCAACTCGTGAACGGAACAAGGTAAAATTAGATTAGAAGACGTGATGGTCTTTATATAATTGGAACGCAAGAAGACATATCTGAGATCTGGGGAATAGATTTCAATAGGAAGTAATTCCCCGTTTCGAGTGATCTTCAAATATTCCAAAATCTTCAATTTTTTTAACTCCTTAAAATCAACCCCTGAGCTATTTGAAATTTCAAGTTTGGTCAAAGCAGGTGGAAGATTTTCGATTTTTTCAAACTTATCACATAGTTGAATCTTTAAATATCTTAACTTTTGAAGTTGTCTCAAATCAATAAAAAAATTTAATCCTGTGAATTCGGATATACCTTCATGACGTTCCCGAATAACTGACTTTGCAATTGTCAATTCAACTAATGATTCTGGCAAAAAATCAGTGATTACTTTTTTCAGGTTCTTCAGTTGCCACTCTTCAGATAAACTCTTGTATGCTGACCTAGAATGGAGGGAAAATGAGATCCACCTTAGAAGGTCAGTATCAATTGAAAATTCTGTTAGACGGGGAGGAAGTTTATTCAGAGTAATATTTACCAAACCGCTGACCCAGTCTATTCCACAATAACTTAATTTCCTTAAACATGGACTCTCTATTATTGCAGAATCTATACTAATAGAAGAACTTCTCAACGTCAACTCTTGTAAACTTGCTGGAAAAAGGAATATTCCATTAAATTGTACAAATTCTAGCCGCTGCAAGTTCTTCAAATGTTGTATATCACATGTTAGAAAATGACGTGCCTCGTGATTGATATTCAGAAACTCGACTCTCAATACTTCGATTAAGTCCGGTAAATCATCTAATCCCCTAAAATCTGTGGTATACATAGCAAAACTTAATCTCTTTATGGTTCTGGGTAGATACTTTATGTCCTGAGGAAATATATCTCCTGTTACAAGTTCTGTCAAATTCAGGAAAGTTGCTCTTTCAAAGCAGAATTTCATTTCTCTTTCAACTGTAAAGGTAATGTTGTTCAAACTTCGTATCCTATCATACCATTCGTTGTTGCCAGAAAAAAAATCCATTACAAACAAATTTCCATAGACATGAAGTTTATCTATCGGATACGATAGTTTTTTTAATTCTTCGAATCGCCCACTCGTTATCTCATCTTGCAAGTCATCTATTAAGACCTCTATCTTACAACCTTGCAATACTTCCGGATCGTTTGCGTGTAAATCAAAGAAATCGAAGGTGGTTTCAAAAAATATCCGCCTTGGTTTAATGAAGGGATGGTTAGCAATAAAATCAATCAATTCTTTACTGCCAAAAAATTGCGGGGCACCTTTAAATTCATCTGATGTCAACATGAGCTCATTTCTTCGTCTTTCATTCAAAAAAGGCGCTCTTGGAAAATATCGAGTTACCAATATTGTGGAGTGTAGTTGTCTCAAAGCAAATTGTTTTATTAGTGGAGTATCTTTGAGGGTTTTTACCTTTCTGTTTGGGATTTGTTCGAAAATTAATGTGATAATTTCTGGGGGCAAGTCTAGGAATTGCATTGCTGATGGAATTAGTAGTTCTTTATCAAATTATAATGAAAGAGGATAGTGATAGGTAAATTAAATGGTGATACGATAGTGTTAAGCGTAGTTGAAAGTCGTGTGAAAATTCATCCAATTTGAGCTATATATAATAATTCGTCTCAACATATGATTGGTGTAAACCTAACAATTTCCTTCTGGTAGAATGTCAAGTATGTGCCACCTACGCGTGAGCTGTTAGATAATATTACAACAGCCATTTGATTTAGGTAAACATGTGGTAATCCCTGACAGGAAGCTATAAATAAACAAGAATCCATGGTTTGACGGGTTTATTGAAGAATCGGACCAATATTTCTACTACCCTAGAAGAATAATTCCTATGTTTGATAGATTTACGATAATTAGGTGGCCAATATTTAATGCATGATCATTATCAGGGATGTTAAAGATCTGTTAGTGTAACTCTTCACATCTTGGTAATTCTTAATAACACTAGTCTCTGAACTTACTGGGGTACACTTACGTACATGCACGATTTTAAAGGTTGCTAACAAATGTTAGAATTTTTGATTATGTGACAGATTTGATTTTGGCTTGATTTGCACGCTCTACACATGCATGATGTTAATGTTGGTTCTTCTGCACTAACTAACTTTCGTAACAATTGATTCTACTATTTGGAAGATTGAAATAAACCAATATTTCCTTTCCATGAAACAGTCCCCAATGTAAAATTCATTGTGGTAGATTTTTTATTCTCATTATATCACATGTGTGCCCCATGAGCTGATCGTTTTGATAAAGGTTAAGAGATCGGCAGCCCGATAATCCTCGCCTCGTTTAACGATTAATTATATTGTTTGTTTGTATTTTTTTTTTTCGGTTTTTGCGCAACGGGTTTAAGCCGTGAAATTTTTTTGGTACCGTACTACGACAAAAAAAAACCACCACGAATTATTCCCGAAATACGGAAGTCACCTTATTCTTATTCCTTGCCACCTTCCCAACAATAATGACCGTGTCCACCGAAGACATCAAGTCAACTATCAAGTCAGTAGAATTGAAAGATGAACAAGTTGAAAAACTTGCTAAGTTAATTGACTCAATTCCCAAGATTCTTTCCAAATTGGATAACCCTGAATACGATGAAATCTTTGGTCACAGAATAAACACGACAGATAAAGAATATGTTGATGAAGGGATTCGTAATGAAATCCTTTTGAAGTTTTTAGTTGCCGATGAATATGATTTGGACTTAGCAACTAAGAGGATCATCAACACATTGAATTGGAGAAACAAATTCCAACCATTGAGTGCTGCCTTTGAGGAAGAATTCGATAAGGAATTAAATGAACTTGGAGTGATAACTGAATTTCCAAAGTCCAAATTACGTGTAACTACATGGAATCTTTATGGAAATTTAAAGAACCCCAAAAAGATATTTGAAAAATTTGGTGCTAATAACAAAAATGTGGAATTACCAGGCAGTCAATTTTTAAGATGGAGAATCGGATTGATGGAGAAATCTTTACAACTGGTTGATTTCACAAGCAAGGATAACAACAGGATTGCTCAAGTTCATGATTATAACAATGTTTCAATTTTCAGAATTGATCCTGGAATGAAGAAAGCTACCAAAGAGATCATTACTATATTTGGCGAGAACTATCCAGAGTTGTTAAGTACCAAATTTTTCATCAATGTTCCTTTGCTTATGGGATGGGTATTTACTTTTTTCAAAACCATTGGGGTTATAAGTCAGGAAACTTTAAACAAGTTCCAAGTTTTGAATTATGGTGATTTGCTGGAATTCTTTTCGAAGACTGAATTACCGAAAAGCTATGGTGGTGATGTAGACAAAACCTTGTTTCAACTTGATGTTGAAAAACAGATCACATTGAGTGAGTATGGTGAAGTGATCTTACAGAAAGTTGGTGATGAAGAGATCAAGAATGTTAACGAAGAAGTTGAATAATTGATATGTAGAGTGTAATAGAAGTGTGTCAAGAATCTGAAAATCAAACTATATGCATTAACAAATATTAAATCAAATTTAAAAAAATGCCCATTCTAAATATTACTATTAAGAACTAAAAAAATTTATATCATATACCTATCTCCTCTTTGCCATTACTTTTTCATTGCCTCGAAATCATACATTTTCTTGTTGTTTTTACCATCATTCTTGTAAGGGTGTTCTTTAGCATGTTCAAAACACTCCAAAACACAAGCCTT